>PVLA01007165.1:0-51981 GCA_004027455.1 Hydrochoerus hydrochaeris | reverse complement strand
AT
The DNA here is from genome assembly GCA_004027455.1 of Hydrochoerus hydrochaeris. NCBI lineage: Eukaryota > Metazoa > Chordata > Mammalia > Rodentia > Hydrochaeridae > Hydrochoerus > Hydrochoerus hydrochaeris. The sequence continues at coordinate 51,979 of PVLA01007165.1, read as the reverse complement.
GCACATATATCACTGTGATAGGAACTTTTCAGTTCTTTGGGTAAAATACCCAGGAGGGGGATAGCTGGATTGAATGGGGCTTCCAATCCTAGTCTTCTGAGAATTCTCCATATGGATTTCCATGTACTGGCTTGACTTTGCCATGTTATGTTCCAGTTGTTTCTTTCTGCTTTTCCTTTTATTTAATTGCTTATCCTACCTGGTGGTTTCTTTCTGTTGTTGTTTTGGGGATTGTGGTCATTTTTATCTGTCTAGTATGTCTTTCAGTACTCTTTCTAGGGTTGGTTTGGTGGACATGAATTTCTTCAGTTGTTCTTTTTCATGGAAGTATCTTGTTTCTCCATTAAATTTGAATGAAAGTTTTGCTGGGTACATCAGTCTGGGTTGAAGGTTGTTTCCTTTCAGGGCTTTAAATACCTCACTCTAAGCTCTTCTTGACTTGAGGGTTTGTGCTGAAAAGTCTGCTGTGATTCTAATGTGCTTTCCTTGATAGGTGAGTTGTATCTTTTCTCTGACAGCTTTTAATATTGTGTTTTTATGCTGTATGTCTGAGATCTTAATTATTATGTGTCTGGGTGTGGATTTATGTTGATTGTGACTGTTTGATGTTCTATATGCCCCACTTATTTGCATATCAGATTCTTTCCCCATGTTTGGGAAATTTTCTGCTATTATTTGTGTAAATACTTTATGTATGTCATTTGCCTGGACTCCTGTATCTTCAGTAATGCCCATTAGTCTTATATTGTTGCTCTTGGCATCATCATGAAGCTTCTGGATTGTCATTTCATGCTGCTTTGTTATTTTTTGAAAGTTCTATCCTTTCCTGATCACTAACTGTGATCCTGTCCTTAAGGTCCAAAATTCTATCCTCAGCTTCCTTTAGGCTGTTTTGCATGCTTTCAATAGAATTTTTTGTTTCTTGGATGTCTCTTTGAGTTTGTTTCATGAATTCTGCTTGTTTTCTATATTATTCATTCAAAATTTGAATCAGTTTCCCATGCTCATGTACTTTTTTCTCTAGTTCTTTTTTAGCTGCATTCAATAACTCCTTTACTAAAGTTGTTATTTCTATCTTTACATGGGAGACTACTTCTAATTTGATTTCCTCTATAGTCTTCATGGAGTTGTTTTTTTATTTCACTCGGTATCTTTTCAGAGATTCCTGGTGTATTACTTTTGTGGTCCTCTATTTCAATGTCTCCTATACTTGCTTCTGGTGAACTATATGTTTGAGACTGCATTTTGCTTTTTCATTTTGTCATTTTCACTCTGCCTGATGTTTTCTATGTGCAGGAGTGGACCACACATACTATTTTCATGCACACCAAAGTCATACAGTTAGTTGTAGGGGGTTTTACTACTGGCCCTATTTATCCCCTGTACACCTCTATTTTAGGGGTATATTCACCACTTTGATATAGTCAATCCGGTGTAGTCCAAAGTTCGCCACCTGAGAGCAAAATTCCAAATTTTCTCACACTAACTGAATCCCGCTGAGATCTTCTGATGTTCCAGATGGGAGGGTGGTCCCATCTGTAGCAGTCCAGGGCAGTTTTCAGTCTTGGGCAGGACTCCTTGATGTTCCCGGTGGCAGGGTGGGCCCACGGTGGAGGTTCTGGGCATCCTATGCCTGATGCAGGCTTCCGCTGAGTTCCCGGTGGCAGGGTGTACCCTTGGTGGAGGTTCCGAGCAGCTTACCTCTGATGCAGGCCTCTGCTAAGTTCCCAGTGGCAGGGCGGGCCCTCGGTGGAAGTTCCAGGCAGCTTACCCTTGATGCAGGCTTCCACTCAATCTTGTGTTTTTATATTAAAAAGTTTTTGCATGTCAAAAGAAGTCTCCAACAATGAAAAGAAAACCCACAAATTTGGAAAAAGTCTTAGCCAACTGTCCATCAAAGCACTCCTATCTAGAACAGATAAAGAATTTAAAATGATCAGGCCCCAAAATGCAAAGACCCAATCAAAAAATGGGCATCTGAGATGAATACATACTCCTCAGATGGAGAAATACAAATGGCAAATAAATATATAAAAGATGTCCAGCATCATTGGTCATTAGAAACATACAAATTAAAACAACAAAAAAAGTGTGGGCACCACACAGTCTGATGCCTTGAGATAAACCCGTTTGTTTTCCTTTTCATAATTTTTATGGCCAATTAAGGGAGAAGAGGAGGCTTTTGGGGGATTTAGCCAATGTTCACTCACTGTTTGAGGTCTAAATGTTAACAAGGTGTCTAAACTATAATCTATAGGCCATAAAATAAGTGAAGTTTTCAAGACTAGGGTTTGAGGGGTTTCAAAAGGAAAAAAACCAGATTATATATATATGGAGAGAGAGAAGCAGAGACAGAGAGAGACACACAGAGAAAGAATGTATACCACTTTGAATTCACCATAATAATAAATACCCATAAGGTAACAGTCACCACATCGTGCATCTTTTGTAATAATAGAGGCCAAAGGTAACTTGTATTATATTCATAATGTCTCAATTAATTTACTATGAAAACATTTACACAACTTTTTGATTACAATCTAAAGTCCTTTTATATCCCAGCCTTATAACCAGAAATTGATCAGGTGGATCAAATGTGGGGTTCTGTTTTAGAAATCATTCTGTATTTCATGTGTAGTTAAGAGCTTATCTTTAGAGCTCAGATATTTTTAATGACCCTGGATAGAGTATGAAGCTTGTCTGAAGGAGTTGGAATGTTTGTTTTTCTTTACAAGGTTTCACTTTAAAATTAAGTCTGGACTTGAACTCACTTTGCAGTTTGAGGATGGCCTCCTCTCTGTGATCCTCCTGCCTCAGCCTCCCCAGTGGTGGGATTATTGACCACCATGCCCAGCCTTCACCTTTACTTTTTCTAGAAATTCGCTTTTATTTCTAGTTTCTTCATTTATACAACAACTGTATTCCCCTTGGGGTACATATATTAATTTACTTGAATGAAAATGAGTAGACTGAGAGAGAAGTGAAATTTTTGGCAATGAAGCTGTCTTATTTCCAACAGCAGCTCCCCTTTATTCCATTTTGTTTTGAGCTGGCCTGGACTCATGACGGTTTCTAACTTCAAGGAATTAAGTCTGCCCTTGGGCAGTGACCTTGGAACTTCCCTAGCACACTTGTGACCTACTTTCAGGAAGAGTCCACTGAGTCTATTTAGAAAACCAGGGCAGCTCTGAAGGGCCAGGAGTAAAGCCTTTAAATGCAAGTCTTTTTCATGCGAGGTGAGGCTGAAAGGATGGCAGAGAGATTGGTCCAGAAGTTCCAGGAACTGTAAGCCTGCAGGAAGAGATACGTTTCTCTTCTTTAACACAGCTCAGCGGGCGGGAAACAGAGCAGGAGTCAATGAGCGACGAAGGCGGGAGCCATGTTTGAATTACCCAATCAGGTGCGCAGAGGGGGGCGGTACTTCCTGTTTCATGGCGCCAATGTGCACAGGTCCTGTCAGTTGCTGAGAGCCCCGAGTCAAATGACCCACCTTTTTGTGTGACTTCTGCTTATTGCGGGCTGCACTCAGAGGACCCTCGGAGACCCTCAAGCCATGCAATGGTGACGTTACGGGAAGGGGGCTGGGGATGGGATGGAACTGTGTGGGTCCTGGAAGAAAGTGTCTAGAAAGCGCTATGGCAGTTTACAGGCTCCCTGCTTAGCTGCAGACCCTGAGGTCTTCCTAAGTCTTTGGCCCGGCCTGAGCAGCTCTCCCTTTTTCCCTTGGTAAAGCTAGGTGAGTTCTGGTTCCTCAGCGTACTGTCCCCACCGTGGCACTGCCAGCCGAGAACGCCTTCATGGCGGCCTCAGGCACAGCTGGGTCTCCATTAGTCTGAGGAAAGCAGGAGGCTTAGGGGGCAAACCCGGGTTCCAAACTCAGTAATGAAAAAAATTGTCACTTGAATCATTCACCTGAGATCGCTATTTGCAGTGATGTTACCCCATGAACAAAGCTTGTAATCTCACAACTTTGAGGAATGAGGTGTCGGTCGACCAGAAGAAGGAAGTTAAGAGAGATTATATTGGAAATAAGGAATCAGAATAGCTCCTGAATGCTGGTAGATATCCCAAGGGGGAAGGCTGTGCGGATGCGCAACACAGTGCAAATTATGAACAAGCAGAGCACAGTAATTGCTCAGTTGTTCAGTGAGCACCTGCTACACATGGCTTTTGGAGTTAAAACCACTTAAACAAAACAAAACAAAACAAAACAAAAAAAACTATGTAGCCCAGGGTGGCCTGGTACTCTTGGCGATCCTCCTTCAGCGTGGAGTGCTGGGATGAGGGCCCTGAGCTACTATGCCTGGCCAAAACAGCCACTTCGAGCTCAGCCTCTCTGACCATTTCTTCAGCATGCAGATTTTAAAGCAAATGAGTTTTAGAGAAAAACTGGGTGTTTTGTATTTTAAATTCCTGGAAAGGCAGTTTAGTAGGGAGTTACTGCAATTTCTTTTAGTAGAGAGGAGTCCGCCTTCTTTATAGAAGAGAAAGTTCATTCTTGGTTCAGAGTCCAAGGTGATTGTCTATTCTCACTTTAATTCTTATCAAATTTCTAATTTCCCAACTCTGATTCAGGCCCTTTCTCTACCTAGCTGCCTTATTTATAAGCTAGCTAAGTAAACTTCTTTTCAGTTGCACCATTGAAGAAGCTTGCCATGGAGTTTAGAATGCTGAGGAAGATGCAGGGGGTTGAAAATATTAGCAAGGGAGAAGTGTTCCTGGTAAGGTCACCTCCTGAAGGGGCTGTGTTAAGTCCACATTGAAACACAGAGAATAGAATCCTTTTTTGTCAGGCACCTGAGTTAGAAGCTGTGTTGCTGAGTGATTCCCAAGCAGCTCAGGCTGACTTGCTCTGTGGGTTCTGCTGACTGATTGCATGAGAAGGACCTGGGAACCTTTGATCCCCAAAAGGTGATTGTGCAGGACCAAAGAGCAAAGACACCTCCTTCTGGTACCTCCTTCTGGTAGGATGTAGATAGAACTAGCTTTGGCAGGTTTCAGGCTTCCCTGCAGCAGTTGAGAAATCTTGCTGTATATCAACTGTTTCTGGTACACATTTGGTTCTTTCTGGCCCACCAAGTGGGCTGAGACTTCTGGTAGGACCTCAGCTTCTTGTCTTATATAATTGAGGTGATTTTACTGTGAGCAGAACTCCACATTTCCAGCTCAGTGTCTGGAGCCCCACTAAGTGTGAAAGTTGGTTTTTGTGGGCCCTGTCCTACAGTAGATTTGTTCACTGATGTGTTCGGTATCTGAATCTGCTAGTAGGAGTTGGCGTTTGCTGGAGATGAGTTACTAGGGCCATATCTGTACTACACTTACCTTTTCCTCTTCTCTGGCTGCTGTGGTTTGAGTTCCTGTTACCCTATCTTGCCACTTTGCCATCCAGTTTCTACCTTGGAACCAGGAGAATATGACCTGAAACTGAGTCACCATAAAGCCTTTGTTAAGATGAGGTTGCTGGATATTTTGTCCCAGTGACTGCAAGTGACTCAGACACCTAATTATGCTATATTTGTTAAAAGTTTAAATATGAGATCTCAAACATGTAAGTTTTATCTACCATTCTAAGATTGTGATGATGGCAAGTTCCAAAATTAATAAACACTTCTCTACAATTCCACAGTCATTATAGTTATGGTGCTTTAAATCCCATACAATTTGTAAGAAACATTTCAGACATTGCCTGTGATGAAAATTGGTGTTTGATCACTGTTCTCTCGTTGCTGGGACAAAACACCCAGCACCCAAAATGAAGGAAGGAAAAGTTTATTTAGCTCACTGTTTGTGGAGATTTCAGTCCCTAATTGGCTTGATCCAAGGCAGGGATGCATGGTACTCGTGTAATACTTCAAGGAAGCAGTCAGAGCAAAAGGGGGAAAACAAGCCTCTTCTCCCTTATATTGTACACAAGCCACCCACCACCCTTTCAAGGTGAGTGTAGCCCTCAGAAAATCTCTGTGCCCTCCTCTTGCACAGAATAAGGATATTTACAAAGTAAAGATCCTGGCTCCCTGCTGAGTCTCTCAGTTGAACTTGTAAACTTCTTAAGCTGACAATGTATCACCTATAAACCACTTGCCAAGCATGTGTAAACTCCTGTTTTATATCCAGAGCCATGCAATAAATGAGTGAACTAATCCATAAATAAATTTTATAGCTTATAATGCCAAAAATTAGATGCTATGTGTTATGATATGTGTCTAGATGTCTTCCCAAAGCCTTATGCAGTTTTGAGAGACAAGCTTTTTCCAGAGGTACCTGAATCTAGAGTTTCATAATGCAATACTGGGATTAGGGAGTGTTAGGGTTAAGGCTGGGTGGTTTCTAGATCAGTCTACAAATTGGATCAGCACTGCCCTAACACCCAGCAGTCTGGATAAGATAAAAAGGCAGAAAGAGGCTTGTTTCTCCCTTTTTGCTCTTGTTGCTTTTTCTGTCTTCTACCACCATAAATGCTTGCCCTTCTGCCACATCATCCTGCCTTTGAGCCAGCTGATTGTGGACTGAAACCTCTACAAACTGAGAGCTAAATTAACCTTTTCTCCTTTAACTTTTGGTGTTGGGTATTTTGTCTCAGCAACAAGAGAAAAATAACTAGTACAATACGTTACCCATTTAAATAAGGAAAGATGGGATAGTGCTGTAAAGGACATCTTTCAGAAGGGTCTTCCTGTTAAACCCATACTTTTGGTCTTCTTGAAGTAGGGCACTCACCTGTACATGCAATACTATAGATGAGTGCAGAGAGAAAAACACCATTTTTCACGCAATTGCTATAGTTCATTCAGACTTATTAGACATGATTGAAAAAAAAGATTGCTGAATGAGGTCAGACTTTGATTGAAAACAGTATTGCATCGGGGGAAAGCAGCAAGTGTAGGTCTGCATGCATAGCAGCGGATGCACAAAAGGGTTTTCTGTGTGGAAAGAAGCAAGAAGGAGTAGATACAACGTGGGAAAGTGGGGGATGATGGTGCAGAGAAGCCCCTGCACCGGTGGTTTTCCTTTGAGGTTTCCTTTGAGATGTTATTTAACATCTTAGTGTGATGTTAAATAAGTTGTTATTTTCTGGCTTATTTGAAAGTGCGTCTAAGATGATAGACTTTTTAAAGAAATTTAGGAAAAGTTATATAAATATGTCATGTTACTGCGAAGTTCGTCTGGTCATTTTTGAGGTAAAGTGGAATATTTTCTCTTTCTGTTATACATTGAAAAAGTGGTTGGAAAGAAGGCTGATGATGCGTAGGTCTCTGATTTGCAGCTGAGCTTTACTACTGCCACCTAGTGTGTGAATTATGTCTCATCTTTTCATGTTTGAAGGCAAACGGAGATTAATTTGTACCTTCTTATTGGTAGTACACTGTTGAAATATTTTGTAATAAATTGATTCTTAAAATTTTCGGTGAGATTTAATGATAACTATGAAAATGTCTTGAGTGTGTTGAGAATGTTTATTCACTGGGCCTTGGGCAATGGGTGAGAGTGTCCAGGTGATAAATACCCTACATGTTGCAAGTTGTTTTTGCTTATCGATGACCACTCTCCTCCTTTGACAGTTTTTCTAAAGTTTGCCACGTGTGACTTCCCACAAAGAGTATTCTTTTAACTTTTTTCCTTTTAACTTTTTAGTAAATATTATAGAAATCTTGTGAGGTATTTCTTTCTTTATGTCTCACTATTTTTCGCAAGTGCTGATACGTGAATCAGGGGCAAGGTCCTTTTTTGTGCATTTCATTGGTCTTGCAGTTCCTGAGTTTTCTTTTCTTTTTTTTTTTTTTCGGTACTGGGGATCAAACTCATGACCTTGTGCTTGCCAGGCAAGCGCTTATGCCACTGAGCTAAATCCCCGACCCAGTTCCCGAGTTTTCAATTTTGCTGGAAAAGATACACATCTATTCCCAGGAATAATAACTCACTATATTCTCTAGACACTGGAAATGAGTCACTGGCTTTTGGTGAGCTCCAAAGTAAAGGAGATGAGTGTTGAATGTAGTGGCTGCTTCTCTGTTCTTGAGTAACTCTACTTGTTCTTCCATACTTCAGTTTTATTTGGTGATTATTCTCAAATTAGATTTGGATCTTTTTTCTATTCAGTGTTTCTCTTGAGTCAGACCTGTAGTTAACTTTTTAGATTTGTGTTCATTGATCTTTACACAAAGTCTTTATATTGTGTACCCAGAAAATATTTTCTTTTTATCTCCCATGATTTTCATAAATTTCAGTTTCTCCTTGTACATCTAGTAGCTATTTTCTTCCACAGAAACAGTTCCCAAGGCATTGTGGTTTATCTTTCCAAATCCAGATTTCCAACTGCATGCTTGTTCTCCCCTGAAAGTAAATGGAACTTACGTGATTGTTTTCCAAAGATGTGTAAAAAGATGTGCATCATGAATCAGTATTCTGTTTATATGTTGGTCCAGGGAAGACTGTCTTTCTTATTTGAGATCCATTTTTTTATTTTCTCTGCTAATCACACACTGACCTGAAGGGTGGAGTTTGAATGTCTTTCATGTATATTATGCGAGCTATCACTTTGCTCACAAGATATTGTATGTTGTTAGTCTTTTATTGTACTACACAGCTACAATTTTTAACAGATCAAAGGTTTAATTTATAAGTCACACAATATTATTTTTGTTTTCCTTTTTATGAAGGTGTACTTAAGTGAGGGTCTCACTGTTTAATCTTGACTGCCTTGAATTTATGACATAGCTAGGATGAACACTGAACTCATGGCAATTCTCAAATTCATGGGAATCCTACACCAGCCTCCCAAGGCTGCGATAACTGCCAAACACCATCACGTTGGATTGAAGTTTTCCTTTTGTTTGTAGTGACCAGATACTTTGTGATAGTGTGGTTTTCATTGCATTTATCATATTTCATTCATATTCTTACCCTTATTACCCTTCCTTCCACCATCCTAGTATTTCTTATATCACAGTGGAAGGTCATTGTATGGTGTCACTGAGCTAGAAGACAATAAATATGTCACACTTCCCCTATTTTCTTTTTCTTTTTTTAAATTTTATTTTACAGAGAATAAAACAAAAGAGGACAGAACAATGCAGGTCAGAACAAAACAATGCAAGCAACAAAGCACTTCACAACAAGACAATTGGATATCAACAGTAGCTACCATAATATCTCTTTCTTTGAAATAGTTGAGCATAGCTTCACAAACAATAATATCAAACATAACAGAGTAAAAGTATTCAAGAGAATGAAACTATTACAAGGCATTCTGAACCAAATTACAGAAAATGAACAATGGCTACTATAATATCTCATTTTCCATAAAAATTTGTTTATATTATTATACATATTAAAATCCAGTAAGACACAACATGATAGAACCAGTGGTAATAGAAAAACAAAAGCATATTAGGACTTCAAAGCCAGATGCTATTGAATAAGCAATGGCTGCCATAATGTCTTGTTTTCTTCAAAGTAGCTGTTTATACCATCACACATAATAAGGTCAAATAAAACAGAATAAAACCATTCCAAACAATGAATGAAAACATTACAAGTCTTCAAAGCAATATAATAGGGATCCATGGTTACCATAGAATCTTATTTACTCTTACCTTTTCTTACACTAGGGAGACTATGTGGTATTTATACATGTGAGCTTGATTTATTTCGCTTATCAGTATGGTCTCAAGTTGCATCCATTTATTTATAAATATCTCAATGTGATCATTCTTTATAGCTGAGTAGTACTCCATTGAATAAAAGTACCATAATTTTTTTATCCATTCCTCAGGTGATGGGCACATAGGTTGTTTCCAAGATCTGGCTATTACAAATTGTGCCACTATAAACATGGGTGCACATATATCACTGTGATATGATGTTTTCAGTTCTGGGAATATGCCTAGGAGTGGAATAGCTGGGTCAAATGGGACTTTCAATCCCAGCTTTTTGAAGAATCTCCAGACTGACTTCCACAGTGCTTGAACCAGTCTACACTCCCACCAACAGTGCAGAAGTCCTTTTTCCTCACAACCTCTCCAGCATTTGCTGTTGGTAGTTTTGTTGATCCTGGCCATTCTTTTTGGATTGAGATAGAATCTCAGTGTGGTTTTAGTTTGCATTTCTCTAATGACCAATGATGATGAACATTTTTTCATATATTTATTTCATATAAATATATTTCATATATTTATTTATATATTTTTTTTCATATATTTATTTTTCATATATTTATATTTATTTATTTGTATTTCTTCATCTGAGAACTGTGTTCATCTCTGATGCCCATTTTTGGATTGGGACTTTGAATTTTGGGAGTCTGATTTTTTAAAATTCTTTATAGGTTCTAGACAGAAGTCCTTTGTCTGAGGGACAGTTCACTAAGATTTTTTTTTTTCCCAGTTTGTAGGTTTTCTTTTCACTCTGCTGGAGATTTCTTTGGACATGCAGAAAGTCTTTAATAAGACATGATTCCAGTTATTGATTCTGGGAAGTATTTCCTGTGCAGTTTAGTTCTTGTTCAAAAATTCTCTACCTACCCCAATGTCTTCAAGATTTTTGCCTACTTTGTCTTCCAACAGATTTAGTGTTTCTGTTTTAATATTTAGATCTTTGATCCATTTAGATTTTACTTTAGTACATGGTGATAGGCATGGGTCTAGTTTTAGTTTTCAGCATATGGATAGCCAGTTTTTCCAGCACCATATATTAAAGAGACAGTGAACATGGTTGACCCCTTTATCAAAGATAAGGTGGTTGAGTGTGTTTGTAGTTGTATCTTCTAGTCTGTTCCATTGATCTTCAGGTCTGTTTTTATTCCAGTACCATGTTGATTTTATTATGGTAGCTTTATGGTATAACTTCAAGTCAGGGATTGTGATGCCTCCTGCCTTGGCTTTGCTGCTTAGAATTGCCTTTGCTATTCTAGGTCTCTTCTGGTTCCAGATGAATTTTAGGAATGATATCTCTAGATCTATGAGTTATGTTAGTGGTATTTCATTGGGATTGCATTGAACATGTATAACAATTTTGGGAGAATGGCCATTTTTACAATATTTATTCTTCCTATCCATGAACAAGGGATGTCTTTCCATTTACTGAGGTCCTCTTCAATTTCTTTTTTAGGGTATTATAATTTTCCCTGAATAGCTCTTTTACTTCTTTTGTTAGATTAATCCTAAGTATTTCATTTTTTTGGATGCTAGTGTGAAGTGCGTGGCTTCTCTTATTTCTCTCTTGGTGATTTTGTTGTTAGTGTATAGGAATGCTGTTGATTTTTGAGTACTGACTTTGTATCCAGCTACGTTGCTGAATTTATTTATTATATATAGGAGTCTTTTGATGGAGTTTTGGGGATCTTCTAATTCGAGTATCATGTTGACTGCAAATAATGATAGTTTAAATTCCTCTTTTCCTATCTTTACTCCTTTTATTTCTCTCTCTTGTCAAATTACTGTGGCTAGTATTTCCAGTACTATGTTGAATAGGAGTGGTGATAAGGGACATCCTTGTCTTGTGCCCGATTTTAAGGTAAATGCTTTCAGTTTTTGGCCATTTAATATGATGCTGGCTGTTGGTTTGTCATAGATGGTCTTTATCACATAAATGGGTGTTGGATCTTATCAAAAGCTTTTTTTGCATCTATAGAAATGATCATGTGATTCTTGCTTTTGGCTCTATTGATATGGTGGATTACATTTATTGATTTACATATGTTGAACCATCCCTGCATGGCTGGGATGAATCCCACTTGGTCATGGTGTATAATCTTCTTGATGATTTGCTGCATCCTGTTTGCCAATATTTTATGGAGAATTTTTGCATCTATGTTCATTAGGGAGATTGGCTTGTAGTTCTCTTTTTTTTAGTTGGGTCTTTCTCAGGTTTTGGTACTAGAGTGATATTTGCTTCCAGGAGTGACTTACGGAGAATTGCTTCTCTTATGATTTCGTTGAAGAGTTTGAGGAGTGTTGGCATTAAGTCTTCTTTGTATTTCTTGTAGAATTCCGCAGTGAATCTGTCTGGGCCTGGGCCCTTCTCTGTTGGGAGGGACATGATTACATTTTCAATTTCATTCATAGAAATTGGGTTATTCAGCAGTTTTACATCTTCTTGATCCAGCTTTGGTGGTTCATATGTTTCTAGGAATCTGTCCATTTCTTCTGTGTTATCAAACCTATGAGAGTAGAGGTTTTTGAAATAGGTGTTAATGATCTTCTGTATTTCCACAGAGTCTATAGTGATTTGACCTTTTTCATTCTGTATTGCATGAATTTAAGTCTTTTCTTTCCTTTTTTAAATTAGGTTGGCTAGGGGCTTATCAATTTTATTTATTCTTTCAAAGAACCAACTCTTTGATTCATTGATTCTTTGTATCATTTTCTTAGTCTCTATTGCATTAATTTCTGCTCTGATCTTTGTAATTTCCTCCCTTCTTTTGGCTTTGGGCTTGGCTTGCTCTTCTTTTCTAGCTGTTTGAGGTGTAGTATCAGGTTGTTTATTTGTGTTCATTCTGTTTTCCTAATGTCGAACTCAATGCAATAAATTTTCCTCTGAGGATCATTTTCATTGCTTCCCGCAGGTTCCGGTAAGTTGTATTTGTATTTTCATCTGCTTGTGGGTATTGTTTAATTTTCTTCTTAATTTCCTCTGTGACTCATTGATTACTCAAGAGTGTATTGTTCAATTTCCATGTGTTTGTGGGGTTTTTGCAGTTTTTTTATCATTAATTTCTAGTATCATGGTGCTATGATCAGATAACATGCATGGGATAATTTCACTTCTTTTGCATTTACTTAAATATGTTCTGTGGGTTAGTATATGGTCTATGTTAGAGAATGTCCCATGTAGTGCTGAGAAGAATGTATATTCTGATGTTGTGGGATGGAACACTGTAGATGTTTATCAAGTCCATTTGTTCACAGGTTGTGATCCAGTTCTGCTATTTCTTTGCTTATTTTCTGTCTAGTTGATCTGTCCCTTTGTGTCAATGGCATGTTAAGGTCTCCTGTTATAACTGTGTTATTGCTTATTTGATTTTTCATTTGTGTTAATATTGGCTTTGTATAGTTGGGTGCTATGGAATTTGGTACATATACATTTAAGATTGTTATCTCTTCCTCTTGAAGTTCTCCCCTAAGTAGTATGTAGTGACCTTATTTATCTCTTTGGATCTTTCTTGCAGACATTGTCTGCAAACAAAATAGCTACCCCTGCTTTTTTTTTTTTTTTGAGTTCCTGTTGCATGAAGTAGTGTTTTCATTCTTAGACTTTCAGTCCATGAATTTCCTTTTGGGTTAGATAGGTTTCTTGTAGACAGCATATGGTTGGATGTTGTTTCTTGGTCCATTCTGGCAGTCTGTTTCTTTTAATTGGTGAATTGAGGCCATTTACATTAATGGTTATAACTGTCATATATTGTTTTATTGTTGACATGTTATCTTTCTGATGTATCTTTATCTTTCCCTTCTGTTTAATTATCTGTCTTGCTTAGTGTTTTTTTCCTATATGTATCTAAGATGTCTTTCAGTATTCTTTGCAGGGTTGGTTTGGTGATCATGAAGTTCTTCAGCTGTTCTTTATCATGGAAGTATCGTATTTCTACATCCATTTTGAAGGACAGTTTTGCAGGGTACATCAGTCTGGTTTTGACGTCGTTTTTCTTTAGAATGTGAACTATTTCACTCCATGCTCTTCTTGACTTTATTGTTTGTGTTGAGAAGTCTGCTGTGATTCTGATAGGTTTTCCTTTATAGGTGGCCTGTCTTTTCTCTCTAACAGCTTTCAATATTCTGTTTTTATGTTGGATTTCTGGGATGGTGATTATTATATGTCTGGGTGTAGTTTTGTTCTGGTTATGGCTGTTTGGAGTTCTATATGCTTCACTAATTTGAATGTTCATTCTTGTGTTTGGGAAATTTTCAGCTATTACTTCTGTAAATAGCCTCTTGATATCATTTGTGTTGTCCCCTTCTTTTTCATTTATCCCTATTAGTCTTACGTTGTTTTTCTTTGCATCATCTTGCAACTGTGGAATTGTTATGTCCTGATTCCTTGTTATTTTTAAAAAATCTTTCCTTTCCTGTTCACTGGCTGCAATCCTATGTTTGAAATCTGAAATTCTATCTTCACTTTCATTGAGGCAGTTTTGGGAGCTTTCAATAGAATTTTTGATTTCCTGTATATCTCTTTGAATCTGCTTCATTTATTCTGTTTGTTTCTTATACTGTACATTCAGGGATTCTATCTATTTGCTTTGTTCCTCTAATATTTTAGCTGTGTCTTTTTTAGATGCATTCACTATTTCTTTCACTACTTTTATCATTTCTTCTTTTTCCTGGGAGATTTTTTTTTTTTTTTTTTGGTACGGGGATTGAACTCATGACCATACACTTGCAAAGCAGACACTTATGCTGCTGAGCGAAATCCTCACCCCCTGTTAGATTATTTCTAATTTGAGTTCCTTTATAGCTTCCTGTACTTGCTTCTTTATTTCAGTTGACATTATTTCAGGTATTTCAGGTGTATAACTAGTATTTTCTTCTATGTATGTGGCTCCCAGGCTTTCTTGGCATGGGCTGGAGGTTTGACATTACATTTTGGTCTTTTGTTTTGTCATTTTCCTATATTTCCATGTTTCAAGTGATGTTCCAAAACTTTCCCTGAGCATATTGGCAATCACCTCCTGCACCCTCAGCTCCTAAGACTCATGGGTCTTGACTCCCCTGGTTAAATGGAGGTCGCTGGGCATGGTCCACTCATGCCCTCGAAGTCTTTCAAGGCTAGTCCAGTGTCCTAGGGGGCTGGGCCGGGCACCAAGGCACCGGGAGTGATGTCCCAAACTCTCCTGGGCCAGAGCTAGGGAGCTGGAACTCCCCTTGCAGCCGCTCGGGCCTACCTCCCCTCTTGGAGCTGGCTTCTTCCCCTGTTGGAATCACTGGGCATGGTCCACTCAAGCCCTTGAGACCTCTGCAGACTATTCTAGTGTCCTTGGGGACTGGGAAGTCACCCCAGCACTGGGAGTGATGTCCCAAACTCCCGGGAGCCAAGGCCGGTGAGCTGGAACTTCCCTTGCCCTAGCTGCCACACGAGCTGGAACTCCCTTACAGCCACGCGGGCCCTTCCCCTGTTTTCATTGTCCATAAATTTGTTCCAATAAAACTGTGTTCTCATTAGCATTTTAATAATTCATAAACTTTGATTAATATTCAATGAAGTGTTTTCTATAAAACCAGATTCAAGTTTCAAAATGCTGCCTAAGTACAAAAAAAGACAGTCTCAATGTTATGAATAATCAGATTTGAAAAGAGATGTAATGTATGGTCTGTCAGAACCATTCATTAGATATTTGTCTGCCTCTGTTTTGTGGATGGTGAATTACAGGCTCCACCATGAGCTCTGCTTTATAGACAGGGCACAAATGCAATGTGGGTGACCTTGGAGAACAAGCAGGGCCACTATTCTGCTGTTGTTCTAGCAGTGTGTTCCATTCTAGCATCAAAATTACCATGTGAAAATATTTGCATGCACATGAATTTGATGACCAGAACATGCAATTAATATTTGAAGCACTCTATCTCAGTGTAACTTTTTTAAGAGGAGTTGGGACTTCTCTGGCTATGAGTCTGAACCTTCAGGACACATATCATTATTTAGGAGGTGGTGACCTTTGAGGATGTAGCTGTGAACTTCACCATGGCGGAGTGGTCTCTGCTGAATCCATCCCAAAAGAAGCTCTACAGAGATGTGATGTGGGAAACATTTATGAATGTGACTGCTGTTGGTAAGGATGACATCTTTTCTAATTTATACAAACACAGAGCATTGATTTTTACTCCCTGATGAAGTTTAACTAAAGAGAATGTTAGAACATTTTGAAGAATATCTCAGGCCTGGTTACAGTATACCAGGTATCTAACTGGAATTGATTAATTTTTACTTAATGATACAGTGACATTTTATATTTCCATATCTACAATTCAGGAAGAACATGGAATAACCAGAAAATTGCAGAAGAGTACAAAAGTTGCTCAAGAAATCTCAGGTAATGTGCACTTGCAAGAAAAATGACTACTCCTCAGGAGTTGGTATGTGAACAGAAATATTACAACTACTAGAGCTGAAGAAATGAAGTCATGTTGAAATTTATTGCTTTAAAAATTTTTATTATTTATTTATTTATTTATTTTTGAGACAGCATCTTGCTGTATAGTTTAGGCTGGGCCTGAATTCACCATATAGTCCAGGCTAGCTTTGAACTTGCAGCGATCCTCCTGCCTCAGCTTCCCAAGTGCTGGGATTACAGGTGTGCACCACCTGCCTGGCAGGCTCCAGTTTATTTCATCTCACAAAAATTTCCAGAGATGCATACAGATTGATTTTGTATAATATGACAAATATAAAAACATTCCAATACAAGAAACTGAGGTAGTACTGATACAATTATACAAGTGATACTATCTGCTATGTCAGTATAAATAAATTGTTTCATGGTCAACATGTGGAAATGTATGAAATTGCCTTTAAATATTTTATATAGGTATATAAAAAAAGTAAATTTTGAATTTTGGCAGTAACATCTTTTTATTTTATTTTGTTTTATTTTATTTTTAAATTTTATTTAGAGGGGAAAATAAAGCAAAACAAAACAAAAAAAAGGGTAAAAACAATACAGAATTAAAAAAAAATCAACAGTAAGATATCATTAGTTGATATATTACATATTGTCTTCCTGGATGTAGTTTTTCAAGTTACAAAATCAGAGCATACAAAGTGAATATTCAAACAGTGAGGCTGCAAACAGCTCCGTTTTCTGATCCAATAAAAACTTAGCCTACACCCTTAAATATACATGGACTTATATCCTTTAGAGCACCTGCTTTTCCTCCTTTTGCTTTTTAAGTCCATTATCTGTTTAGTTATATCATGTTTCAGGTTGCTCAGTATCTTGCTGATCTGTTTTGTTGCTATTTACTTTTCAAAACTTTTTTCTTATTTATTATTATTTTTTATTTATTTTATTTTGAAGGTAGTAGAATATAGCAGAACAAGATAGGACATAGCCAACTGAGGCAGTGCAGTGAAATTGTCACAGAACCTCACAGCAGGCCACCAGGACAACAACAATAGGCACAATAGTACATCTGGTTTTCTTCACAATAGTTCCTTCAATCAGGCAGAGCAATATCGAAGGAAATACCAAAATTACAACAACAGAATATTGAATAGACCAATACCATTGATCAAAACAGAGCAAAACAGAGATAAAAATATTTGCCCTCAAAGAGATGGCAGAAGAAAATCCCTCTTATTTGCTGTATCACCTATGGTCAAACTCGCAAGACATGCTCAGATCTCTGGCTCTCACTTGCTAGCGGGGGGTGGCAGTGGGGGGGGATGTTTGATTCTTAGCCCACACACCGGTAGGCTCACAGCTGCCCACCAGAGGGGTGAACTGGCTGCCCATTTTCCCAGCGCCCCAAGGTCTAATGTGGTGCATCTAGGGTCTCAGGAAACACTGATACGGTTCTTGCCCTGGGGCAGCTGTGGCTTGCCAAGCCATAGCCACTTATCAGAGTGGCATGCTGGTGGCTGCCTGTTTTCCCAGCGCCCCAAGGTCCCACTCATCTTTAAAATATCTGTGTATACATGTAAATAGGTGACATTCATTATCTAGAAAACTGCTAACAAGGAAGTACTATTCAAAGTACAATTGAATGCTAGTGTTGACATTATAGATGTTTTCAAAATGTCCCCTAGAAAATTGAGCTGCTTGTGGTTTTTTTTGGTGGGGTGGGTTGCGGTCGGTGGGTACCAGGACTGTAATTCAAGACCTTGTGCTTGCTGGCTCTAGCTGCATGTGTGTTAAACTACTTAGAAAGCAACCTCATATATTGTTGGTAGCAATGTAAAATAGAACCATAATGATAATCAGCATATAGATGTCTCAAAAAAGTAAAAATAGAAGTTTCCATTTGATCTAGGTAAAGTCTGAAAAGAGTTAAAATCAGCAAATTTTGGTAATTCTTGCATTATGAGCAGGGAATGCATGGACATGCACAATAGCTAAGCTCTGGAAAGAGCCCACAATAGCTAAGCTCTGGAAAGTGTGCCCATCAATGGGTGCTGGGATAAACACAAGGTGGAATCTCAGTGTGGTGCAGACTCATAATCCCATCACTCTGGGAAGCTGAATCCACAGGACGGCAATATGAAGTTCAAGCCAAGTGTTTTTAGTTTATTTAAATCTATCGATACCTTTGAGGTATACATAATGATCACACTCATTATAGAGAATTTGTACCTGTACATGACATATCTCAATTCCTCTTTTTTCCCCCATCCCCATCCATTCACATTCCCTTCCCCTGCCCATTCAAACGCTTTGTTTTATTTTATTCCTATTTTCTCATTTTTTCTTTCCTTTCCTTTCCTCCTCCCTAGTTCACTTTTCTTTTTGAACAGTTGCCTACTGTTTCACACTATCTACTGTATATTTTGCTTTTTATTTAAATTTTCAGTTTCTCATACAAGAGAATAATGTGATATTTACACTGTGTTCAGTTTATTTCACTTATGATTTTGTTCTCAAGGTTCATTCATTTAGCTATAAATGTCTCAATTTTATTCTTCTTTGTGGCTAATACTTCACTATATAAAAAGAACTGCATCTTTTTTTATCTATTCCTTGATTAATAGGCATTTGTGTTGTTTCCAAGATTTAGCTGTTAGAAATTGTGCTGCTAAAAAGCTGGGCATGGTGGTTTATACCTGTAATCTCAGCATTTGGGAGGCTGAGGCAGGAGGATTGCTGTAAACTTGAGGCCAGCATGGGCTACAAAGTGAGTTCAAGGCCAGCCTAAACTTCATAGTGAAACCCTGTCTCAAAAAGATTAAAAAAGAAAAAAGAAAGAAAGAAATTGTGCCACTGTAAACCTGGTGCACATGTATTGTTGGGATATGATGCTTTTAATTCTTCTGGGAAGACACCTAGAGTAGGAATAGCTGGGTCAAATGGGACTTTGAATTTGGGTTTTTTATGAATCTCCACACTGATTTTCATAGTTGGTTGCTTTCCTACCAACAGTGGGAAAGTGTCCCCCTCCCTCCCGCAGCCACACCAGCGTTTGCTATTAGTTATTTTTGTGCAAATAGACTTTCCTTCGGGAGTGAGATGGAATCTCAGCATTGTTTGAGCTTGCATTTCCCACATAACTGGTGTTGAACATTTTTTCATATATTTATTTGCCATTTGTACTTCTTATGAGAAGTGTCTATTACTCTCAGATGCCCGTTTTTGGATTGGGCATTTCTTTAATTTGGAGGGTCTGGTTTTTTTTTTTCCAGTTCTTTTTATCTTTTAGGTATTAGTGTTTTGTCTGAAGAGCAACTGGCAGAAATGTTTTCCCACTCTGTGGGTTGTCTTTTCACCTTGTTGGTGATTTCTTTTGCTGTGTAAAAGTGTTTTAATAAGACAGTTGTCTATTCTTTGTGATGTTTCCTGTGTGAACAGAATTTTCTTCATATAGTCTTTGCTTACACTTATGTCTTCCAGAGTTCTACCTATTCTGTCTTCTTGCAGATTTAGTGTTTCTGTTTTAATATTTGGATCTTTGATCCTTTTCCATTTTAGTTTAGTGCATGGTGATAATCATGTGTCTAGTTTTAGTCTTTAAAAGCCAGTTTTTCTAGCACCATTTATTAACAGGCTATCTTTCTTTTGGTGAATGTGTTTGGCTTCTTTGTCAAAGATCAGGTGGTTGAGTGGGTTTGGAGTTGTTTCTGCAACTTCTAATGTGTTCCATTGATCCTCAGGTCTGTATTTTGTTTTGCTTTTTGCCAGTGCCATGCTGGTTTTATCACTGTGTCTTGTTAGTATAATTTCAAGTCAGGGATTGTGATGCTCCCTGACTTGCCATTGTTGCTTAGAATTGCTTGAGCTGTTCTATGTCTCTTTCAATTCCAAATGAATTTTAGGACTCTTTTCTCTAGTTCTATGAGGTATGCTAATTTTGATTGGGATTGCACTAAATCTCTATAGCAACCTTGGAAATATGGTTATTTTCACTATGTTTGTTCTTCCTACTCAAAATCAAGAGATATCTTTCTATTTCTGATACCATTTTCAGTCTCCTTTTTCAGAGTACTGTTGTTTCAGTGGAGAGGTCTTTTACTTCTTTTGTTAGATTGACTCCTAAGTATTTCATTTCTTTGATGCTTTTGTGAAGGGTTTTGTTTCCCTAATTTGTCTCTCAATGAGTTTGTTATTTTTGAATAGGAAGGCTATTGATTTGTGAGTATTGACTTTGTTTCCAACTATGCTTCTGAATTTGGTTATTAAATATAGGAATCTTTTGGTGGTGTTTTTGGGATTTTCTGTGCAGTGTCATGTCATCCACAAATAATGATAATTTAACTGTCTGCATATGTCCTGATCTTGTTTCTTGATCCATTGTGCCAATCTGTTGTGTTTTTTTGATTGGTAAACAGACCATTTACAATGTATGGTTATAACTGATATGTAGTGCCTTATCCTTGTCATATTACTTTCTTCATCCTCAGTAAATTAATGGTCCATAAGAATGTCTCTCCAAATAAGAAATAATATACTGGAAATGTAATTCAGTGCTAAGACCTGTTTAGTTCTCCCCATTGAAAAAACATGCTATATATTTAGATAAAGAACAATGATATCAGTTGTCAAAGAACAAAAGTACATGAGACTCCATCCCATGAAGTTTAGAGAAATAAATCAGACACAGAAAGTGAAATATTGTATGTTTTCTCTTAAATGAGAAACTGAAAATATATTTGGGGGTAAAATTAAGGAGAGGTGTTAGAAAAGAGAAAACCTAACATCTTGGATATGTTAAAGTTGATCAGCATAATTAGAGAAGGGGTAGAGTTACAGGGGAAAAGACATAAAAGATGATCAATATGTGATACACATATATGCCCATCCTGTGAAATGAAACTTCATAGTGTGTATTGCAAACATACACCAATTTAAAATTACCAAATGAAAACCATGCTTGCAGAATGAGTGTTTTGAAGGCTTTCTCCAGGGTAGTAAGTCAGTTCATCACAAAAATTTTAAGCAGGCATCAAACCAGAACTTGTCCTAATAAATTACTAATATGGAGACCTTTTTGATTGTGATTGATATTTTTGTTCTTTTTCCTTTATAGAAATGAAGCAGACAATTATTTGAGATTTGAAGTGAAGCTGTATAAATGCAATGACCGTGGAAAACCGTGCAATGATTTCCAGTCCTTTCAGAAGCATGAAATGGGAGAGGCTGGAAAGAAACCCTATCAATATGAGCTATGTGGGAAAGCCTTCTCTGATCTTAGTGAACGAACTCACCCTGGGGAGAAAGCCTCCAGCATACCTGGTGGTGTTCAACTTGATGAAAGAAATCACAGTATGAGGAGTCCGTATGTACATGAACCATGTGAGAAAACATTTATTTCTTCATTCCAAGTTCAAGTTCATGAAAGCAGACATGTTGGAGGGAAGGAATGTGTAAAAACATTAGCTCACAGTAGTTCCTTTCACAAACATAAGATAATTCACAATGGGAAGAAGCCTTATGTTTGTGAGCAGTGTGGGAAATATTTCATCCAAAAAAGTCACTTTCAAGTACATGAAAGAAGTCACACCGGCGAGAAACCCTATGTGTGTACACAATGTGGGAAAGGATTTGCTAATACCTCCTCATTTCATAGACATAGAAGATCCCACACTGGAGAGAAACCCTTTGCATGTAAGCAGTGTGGGAAAGCATTCAGCCAGAAGAGTCATTGTCACCGTCACGAAAGAACTCACACTGGGGAGAAGCCCTATGTATGTAAGCAATGTGGGAAATCTTTCAGTACACACAGTCAGTGTCAAAGTCATGAAAGAACTCACACTGGGGAGAAGCCCTATGTGTGTAAGCAATGTGGGAAAGTATTCAGTGAAAAGAATAATTGTCAAAGACATGAAAGGATTCATAGTGGGAAGAAGCCCTATGTATGTCAGCCATGTGGGAAAGCGTTTACTACATATCGTGACTGTCAAATACATGAAAGAAGTCACACTGGGGAGAAACCTTATGTATGCAAGCAGTGTGGAAAAGCCTTCAGTACCCAGAGGTATTATAAAATACACTACAGAACTCACACTGGGGAGAAGCCCTATGTGTGTAAGCAGTGTGGGAAATCTTTCAGCCAAAAGTGTAACTTTCGAGTACATAAAAGAATCCATACTGGGGAGAAACCCTATGAATGTCAGCAATGTGGGAAAGGATTTGCCGATAATTCTTTACTTCGTAGCCATAAAAGATCCCACACTGGGGAGAAACCCTATAAATGTAAACAGTGTGGAAAAGAATTTGCTCATAATTCCTCATTTTATAGACATAGAAGATACCACATGGGTGAGAAACCCTATGTGTGTGAGCATTGTGGGAAATCTTTCAGCCAAAGTAGTCATTTTCAAGCACATGAAAGGACTCACACTGGAGAGAAGCCCTATGTATGTAAGCAGTGTGGGAAATCTTTCAGCAGAAAGATTAATTGTCAGCTGCATGAAAGGATTCATGGCAGGAAGAAGACCTATGTGTGAAAGCAGTCCCTGCATGCTGTCATTGTTAAATACATCAAAGAAATCAAACTGGGGAGAAACTTTGTGTAAGCAGTGTGGGAAAGCATTCAGTACATGAACATGCCATTAAATATATGAAATTATGCACACTGGGGAGAAACCCTATGTATGTAGGCAGTATAGGAATAGAAGTCTTCAGATTATAAACAAGAAATCACTGGGGATGTAAGAAATGTGGGCAAAAAGTTCAGCTGTGAGGGACCTCAACCCTCAGAACGAAGTTACACTGGGGCAAAGGCCTGTGTAAGCACTGTGGGGAAGCACTCGGTATACACTGGTGTTGTTAAATATGTAAAAGCAGTCATGCTGAACAGAAAACCTATGTATGTAAGACTATTTTGAAAAATCCTTTAAAAAGTATTCATGTAGAGGAGACATTTGAAATAATACAAAAATTATGATTTCAATATTCAAAAAAATTCAGAAATTTAGAGTATCTCCCAAACAAGATACCTTAAAGTGCATTCCTTCTGTGTTTTTCAGTAAGTCACCTGTACATATCTGCATATCTGTGGACTTCACTATTAAGACATCACACCTTTGTCAGGGTGAGATGGTGCACTCCTGTAATCCCAGCATTTGGGGGTTGAGGCAAGAGGATTGCTGCAAGTTTGAGGCCAGCCTGGGCTACAAAGTCAGTTCGAGGCTGGCCTGAACTGCATCGCTAAATCCTGTCTCAGAAAAAAAATAATAAAATTTAAAAATCATGCCTTTTTAAGTAAATTCAAGAATACTGAAGCTTCATTTTTCTACTCTTTTGATCCACAAATGCCAGCCCACCTGATGACACCAGCTTTGCTCTTGACTGTTGATTCCTACTCAGGTCTGTAGACTCCTGTATCAGTCTCTTTAGAAGGAGCCACACAGACACCTCCAGCAGTGTGCTTCACTGGGTTTCATCTCCATCAGGGCCTGCTGATGATAAGATAAACAATCACAAAAGCAATAACTTAAAAGGTTTCAAATATTTATTGATACATAGTTACAATATATACTGTAAATGTTCATCTTTGGAAGCTGATTTCTGTATATAATGCATCTGAATTCTTTATGCTTGCTCTTCTCATCCCCTTTCCAGCTTTTCCATCCATTTCTTGCTCCTCTCTTAATTTTTGAAACGTGTTTCCTTACTTGCTATGACATGTCATTTTTCTCTTGTAAAGCAAAAATTAAATAGAATAGCTCCACCATTATGTCCATCATCTATAAAGCAGCACCGTGAGTAATTTCAGGATTTCACCACACCTAGGGTTCTGAAGAGAACCTGAAATGGCATATGGCTCCCCGAAATGATATCCTGAGTGATGGGGGTGATGCAATACTGACTCCAGAGATACAGAGTGCCAGTGAGCAGTGAAGCAGGTGATGATCTTCAGCATATGAATTCAGTGCATGAGAACCGAAACTTTGGATTTACCTAGAGTGTTTCATGCAGGGATATATGAGTTGTAGTGCACAACCATTTCATCTGTCCAGTCTTTGGGACACAACACCAGCTAAACAATCCTAGTCCTTCTTTATTCTCATTTTCAGATTCTGCCATTTCAGCAGAATCAAATGGCTTTAAATTAAAAATTGCAGACATGAAAGTTGACAAACTTTCAAGCATGTACCACTCCATGTAGCATGATTAATGCCAAGTTCATCAATCATTTGTCTAAATTCATAAATCAGGGGCCGAAGATTTAGCTCAGTGGCATGAGCACCTGCCTGGCAAGCATGAGGTCATGAGTTCAATCCCCGGTACCGCAAAAAAAAAAAAAAAAAATCATAAATCAGACCCACAGGTATAAACATCATATGGTCTCAGTAGTGTGAGAAACTGAACAAGTAAATAAGATCCAAAGTGTACAGTACATATTGTGAATAGAGAATAAAAATCAAAAGAAGCTGTGATGGAGCAGTGGGGAAAGGAAGGAAGGGAAAAGGGGGAAATAGAATATGGATGTATATACACATGACAAGAGTTATGCAGCTAGTTTCTCTTGATTGAGAAGAAAGGTCTGCTAATACTGCTTTGGACAAGACTTGGATTCAACATTCTTAACTCATCTGTATTGTGATGTAAATCAGTCACACCTTCAAGATGAGGCAATTCTTTTTTTTTTAATTTTATTTAAAGAGGGGGGGAAAACAAAACAAGGGTAGAAACAATGCAGAATTTAAAAAAAATCACTAGTTGATTCATTACTTATTGTCTTCTTGGATATAGATGTTTAAGTTACAAAATTAAAGCATACAAAGTGGACATTCAAACAGTGAGACTGCAAACAGTTCTGTTCACTAATCCAACAAGAACTTAGCAACATGGTTATCAATCCTACACACTTAAATATATGTGCAGTTATATCCTTTAGAGCACTTTCTTTTCCTCCTTTTGCTTTTTAAGCCCATTATCTGTTTAGTTATATCATGTTTCGGGTTGCTCAGTACCTTACTGATCTGTTTTGTTGTTATTTTCTTTTCTCTTTTATTTTATTTTATTTAGAAGGTAGTAAAATACAGCAGAACAAGACAGGACAAAGCCAATTGAGGCAGTTCAGTGAAATTGGTACAGAACCTCACAGCAGATTATCGGGATACCAGCAATAGGTACAATAATATATCTGGTTTTCTTCACAATAGTTGTTCCTTCAATCAGGCAGAGCAATATTGAAGGAAATATCAAAATTATAACAACAGAATATTGAATAGAGAAATACCATTGATGAGAACAGAGCAAAGCAGAGATAAAAATATTTGCCTTCAAAGAGATGGCAGAAGAAAATCCCCCTCATTTGCTATATTGCATATAGTCAAACTCGCAAGAGATGCTCAGATCTCTGGCTTCCACTTGCTAGCGTGGGGTGGGGGAGAGAATGCAATGTATGTTTGATTCTTATCCCGTGTGCTGGTAGGCTCACAGCCGCCCACGAGAACTGTGAGATAGCTGCCTGTTTTCCCAGCACCTTAAGTTCCAACATGGCGCTGATCTCAGGAAACGCTGATATGGTTGTTGCCCTGGGGCGACCGCAACTTGGGAGGCCACAGCCACTTACTCTGCAGAGTGGCGTGCTGGCTGCATGTCGATGAGGCAATTCTTGAACCTGCAGAGAAAGAAATGTTTGCTGTTGATGCTTCCTTGCCTTCCAGGAAGCCTCCCTGGTAGATGACCACCAGCTAGACAGAACCTCAACAGAAAGTGTATTAACATGGAAAAGCTGCAGTTTGTGGAAGAAAACTAGAGACTCATGCAAAAGCATCAGCTTCTCTCCTGAGATTTTGATCCTACTCTCCTTGGGGCTTCCGACATAGTCTTTTGGTTTGGGCATGCATTGATTTGCTGGAGTCCATATATAATATGTATACATAGTCTGTGAATCTCATTCTGAGATGCACTCATTTATGTACTTTCTGAGAGAAAGATGTGATGGATTTGACACCTCAGTGAACCTAAAACTGACCCCAGGTGAGAGTGTTCCTTTAGTAAATATTAGGGAGGAAGGTGCATTTTTATACTGGGGGAAGGGAATCACAGGCTATGATCAGCTCCAGAGTTAATATTTTAAACTCCTCTGCCTCATCACTAGAGTCTGGTTTATTGTGGAGCTGCATTTTATTATTCAGGCAGGCCTTCTACCCTGAAAAGATGTTTAACTCTGAGTGTGGGTTTTCCAGAGACCTTGGATGAAACAGTTGGTGTTTTTCCACTCTTGATTGCTATGTGAAATATTTCTGCAAAATAACAGCACTATGTCTGTTGTGTATCATATTACCTTGTTTTCACTGTTTATTTTTACTGAAATGGGTCAGAGCCAGGCAACGTACTGCATTTATGAGATCTCATCACTCATGTGCCGGTGCAAGAGGATTTCACAAGTTTACATTTTGAGCTCTCCTGGGAAAGTTAGTAACACAATGAGACCTTGTTTCAAAATAAAAAGCAAATATTGAGCTGGGGAAATAGCTCAGTGTGAGTTCTCTAGATTCATTTCCAAGCCCTGAAAAGGTAAAATCTGCCTGGTTCCTGGTGAGGCAATGAAACCATCTGCCCTCATCCCACACTGAGTGGGCACCTGACCTGCACCCAGCAGCCTTCCTTTGAGGTCCAGAGGAATTGGCATGGGACTTAGTCTGAAATCACTTGAGTAGAGTTGTGGCCCAATTCACAGGAGGAAGAAGCAGGAAACATCTGCTAAATACATTTAGAAAGCAGGTGTCTGCTTTCTAACTGTATTGAGACCGAGCTCAGTATAAATGCAGTAATCCCCAGAAGGACCATTTCAGCAGGCCAGGTGTAACCATGGAGGCAACCTATCATTGGCTTTTCAGAACCAGATGTGGGATCACTTCTGCCCTTTAGATCTCAGAAGATGGGTTTTTGATTACCAGCTTTTGAGAGATGCAAGAAGACTGGAAGAGCTGTGCATTTGAGAGCAGGAGTAGGCCAGCAGGGGAACCCACAGAAATCTAATTTTGCTGCCATGCCTCTGACCCAGTGTCATCTGCTAGGCAAGGGTCCCAGAGTTTGAGGCTGCCTTGCTGGGTGCCTCCTCAGACTAGGGATTGTGTGTAGACACAAAATACCCCATGAAGCTGGAAAGGTGAGTGTGGTGCAAGGTTCTCTGAGATGAGTACAGATGGACTGGACAGCATCTGCAGAACGGAGGGCCTCCACATGAAGTCTGATGACTGTGACCTGTCCTCTTAACTGCTTTACCATTGTCCTGTGTAATCTGTGGCATGGGGCTTGCCTGGCAGTGGGGACCACACTATCTTGTCCTGTTCCTACTTCCATTTCAGCCTCCTGCAAAACTGTCTATTCAGCCATTCTGCAGCCTTGTGTCTTCATGCTCTCTGGTGACTTCATTAGGTTATGTACAGTCTACAGGCTCCTGTGTGGGGTTTGTGCATGGAAGAAGATATGGTTCCTGCTTCCCAGCTCTCCTTGTCTCAAGGACAGTCCTGATTGTTCTGAAGTTCCCGAATATTTGGAAAGCAAAGTGTCCAATCCATGATCTGTGTTAAGAACCTGGGGCTTCTGAAGGCCGGGGTTAAATCCCTGTTTTACAGGTCACCCCACAGTGAAACACAAATATATGTGACTAGGTTTCTAGAGAACATGCAACCTGGTGCTGTCTCTGATATAATAGTTGTCTTTGGAGTGTTTATTGATGTTTCAGGAAAACATCAGTGCTGACTGAGGTAGGACATGATTCTACTTGAATATTGAAATGGAAACATCAGATGTATGTTCTCCAAGTACCTAAATAATTTGACAAAAATCTTAGGCTGAAGATAAAGCTGGGATCTTGAACTGATTCAGGATGAGAGTGGCTCAAAGATTACAGAGTTGAAGGAACAAGTGAAATTAAAATTTTTTTATTTTATTTAAAGAAAGAAAAATTAAAAAATGAGGACAAAGTACAATACAGAATTCAAAAAAATTAACATAAAATTGCTAGTTGATACCTTACATATTGTCATCTTAACAATAGTTGTTAAAGTTACAAAATCAAAGCATAAAAAGTGACTAGACACTCTAACATTGACAGTGCAAACTCTTCTGTTCAATAATTTGACAGAAATTTAGTAATATAGTCATCGACCTTATATACTATACATACTGTTATATCCTTTAGAGTACTTTCCTTCCCTTTCACTTTTACAATATCTATTATACTTTTATATCTATTTTACTTTTTAGATACCATTATTCTGCCAGTTATTATTTTTTACACTAGAGAGACAATGTGATATTTACTAATGTGGGTCTTGTTTATTTCACTAATGAGGATATTCTCCAGTTGCCTCCATTTACCTATAAAGGCCTCAAGATCATCTTTTTATAGCTGAATAGTATTCCATTGTATAAATATACCACATTTTTAAAATCCACTCTGTGGTTGATGGGCATATTGGTTGTTTCCAAGATTTAGCTATCACAAATTGTGCTGCTATGAACATGGGTGCACATATATCACTGTGACATGACCTTTTCAATTTTTCTGGGAAAATACCCAGGAGGAGAATAGCTGGATTGAATGGAACTTCCAATCCTAGTTTTTTGAGGAATCTCCATACTGATTTCCACAGTGGTTGCACCAGTCTGTGCTCCCATCAGCAGTGAAGTGTTCCTTTTCCCCCCACAGCCTCACCAACATTTGTTATCAGTTTTCTTGATGGCAGCCATTCTTTCTGGGGTGAGACGAATCTCAATGCTGTTTTAATTTGCATTTCTCGAATGACCAGTGATGGTGAACATTTCTTCATATATTTATTTGCCATTTGTATATCTTTCTCTGAGAACTGTGTGTTCATCTTTGATGCCCATTTTTGGAGAGGGTCTTTGAATTTGGGGGGATTGATGTTTTTCAGTTCTTTATATGAAGAACAAGTGAAATTTAAGGAAACTTCATGGATGACCATCACTCTGGTTAACCATGAAGCCAGATAGTAGAAATTTGCAAAGTGAGATCTGGCCTTCTCTTGATGAAGAAATTTGTGTGTTAATTTCCTATTATTTTGTTTTAAAATTCTATATAATCACTTTTATTCTTTTTTCATTTTAAAATTAAAAATTAAAAAAATTAAAATTAAAAATACCCAAAAAGAACTACAGTTCATTTCCTCAGTGAACATGTATGTAAAAAATCCTTACTAAGATACTGACAAAACAGAATGCAGCAAATCATCCAGAAAATTATGTAGCATGGTGCTCACTTTGGCAGTACACATACAGAGGATTATACAACATGATGAAATAGAATTTATCTCAGGTAGTCAGGAATGGTTCAACAGACACAAATCAATAAATATAATACACCACATTAACAGAACCAAAGGAAAAAAGTCACATGAGACTCACTAGGTTCAGAAAAAGCATTTAACAAAGTCCAACATTCATGCATGATAAAAAAAAACCCTACAGAAAACTGGAACAGAAGGACTTTACCTCAATCTGATAAAAGCCCTCTATGACAAGCCAATAGTCAATGTCATACAAATGGTCAAAAATTGAAAGCTAAAATCAGGAACAAGACAAAGATGTCTGCCATCACCTCTTCTATTCAATACAATTCTGGAAATATTACCTAGAGAAATTAGACAGGAAGAAACAAAAGGAATAAAGATAGGAAGGGAAGAAGTTAAATTATTATTATTTGCGGATGACATGCTACTTGACATAGAAAATCCCAAGAACTCAACCAAAAGGCTCCTAGAATTGATAACAAAACTCAGCAGCACAATTGGATCCATGGTCAACACTAAAAAATCAATAGCATTCCCATACAAGAATACCAAACACTCTGAAAGAAAACCATAGCTTTCACAATGGCATCAAGAAAAGTGAAATTAATTAGGATTAAATCTAATAAAGGAAGTGAAAGGCCTATGCATTGAAAAGGAGATTTAAGAGGATATAAGAAAATGGAAAGCTATCCCATGCTCTTGGACAGGCAGAAACAATATAGTGAAAATAGCCATACTTCCAAAACTTTTATACAGATGTAATACAATACCAATCAAAATACCACTGGCATACCTCACAGAAAGAGAGAAGGCAGTGCTAACATTCATATGAAGCCAGTAGAGACCTGCAAGAGAGAAAGGAATTCTGGGCAAAAAGGCAAGGCAGGGGAAATCCCTGACTTGGAGTTATACTACAGAGGTACTGTGATAAAAATAGCATGGTACTGGCCAAAACAAAACAAACCCCAAAACAAAAAGTACAAAAACATCTCTCCCAAACCAAACCAAACAAAAACAAAAAAGCAGACCTGAGGATCAGTAGAACAGATGAAAAGATTCGGAAACAACTCCAAACACACTTAGTCAGCTTGTCTTTGACAAAGGGGACACACACATTCACTGGAAGAAAGGCAGCTTTTTTAATTAATGCTGTTGGAAAAACTGGCTTTCCACATGGTGAAGACTAAAACTTGACCAATGGCTATCACCACACACTAAAGTAAAATCAAAATGGGTCAAAAGTCTAAATATTAAGACAGAAACATTAAATCTGCTGGAAGAGAAAATAGGTGAAACTCTTGACACAGGTGTAGGCAGAGATTTCATGAACAAAACCCAGATTGCACAGAAAATGTTATATAGGATCAATAACTTGGATCTTGTTTTATTGAAAAGCTTTTGCACAGCAAAGAAATCAACAACATAGTGAAAAGTCAGTCAGCCCACGGAGAAAAATATTTAACCAGTTGCTCCTCAAAGGACTCTTTAGAACATATAAAGAACTAAAAAAGTCAGATCCCCTAAATTCAAATACCCAATGCAAAAATAGGCATCTGAGATGAGAACACACTTTTCAGATGAAGAAACTACAAATGGAAAATAAATACATGAAAAATATTCAACATCACTGATCATTCAAAAGATGCAAACTAAAACAACACAGCAATTCCATTTCATTCCAGAAATAATAGCTTTTATTAAAAAAGTCAACCAACAACAAATGCTGGTGGGGTTGTGGGGAAAAGGGAACCCTTCTCCACTCTTGATGTGAGTGTAGACTGGTGCAACCACCGTCAAATCAATGTGAAAATTCCTCAGAAAACTAGGCACAGAGGTTCCATTTGACCCAGCTATTCTCCTTCTCAGTCTCTTCCCAGAAGTATTAAAAGTATCATACCACAGTGACACATGCACCCCCAGCTTGCAGTACCTAAATCTTGGAAACAACCCAAATGCCCATCAACCAATGAATGAATAAAAAAGTTGTGGTTTTTATATACAATGGAGTAGCACTCTGCCATAAAGAAGAATGAACACGACACATTTATTGCTAAGTGGATGGGCCTCAAGACCATATCCTTATAAGAAATAAAATGAACACACATGGAAAATCATCATATTGTATCACTGGTGTAAGAAAGTGATTATGTAAATAAGAACAGAATTGTATAAGAGATATGATGAAATGGGAAGAAATTGTTCCAAAGGAATGGGGAGCTAGGGAGGAGGGAGCGGGAAAGGAAGGAAGAGATATGAGAAAATAAGAAAAGAATGGTAAAATGGAAACAGCCTTTTAACTAAGGAGAGGAAGAGGAGTTGAAGATAGGGGAAGGTGACGGGAGGGGAAAAGAGATAAGTGAAGGTGTGACATGGACAGGTGCAAATTCCCTATGATTAAAGTTATCACTGTATATACATGATACCAATAAGCTTAATTAAATCAAGAAACTATTTTGAAAAAGGTCTCCTACTCCCTACTACCTATCCTTTATTTTGTTCTTTTTATTTAGGCTTCTGTTATACACATATACAAACTTCCTATGCCAAATTTAGTCATTATGGAAAGCAAATATGTGTTAGTAAAAACACACTAATAAAAATAAAATCAGAATGGTAACAAAAAAGTCATTTGAATGTTATCAAACTATAAAGAATGCCATATGGCAAATAACCTATAAAATTTATGCAAATACTCAAAATGTAAAAGCCTCTAAAATCTGAAACTGTTTATATCTGAAACATTTCTGACTCAGGATATACAACCTCTAGAAGTTCTGTGGTTATAAGTCATGCAAGAGCATTTTGGAGAACTGTTTCATATTCCCCCCCAAATCTTCTCTCAGCCATGGCCAGAATCAGTGATGATGTCTATCATGTGTGTTGGTATTCCTGTGCCATTGCACTAGGGAGAGAAACCAAAGCTGCCATGTTGACTCAAACTGGATGGCCCTTGGTTACCATTGTGTTCTGAAGAAACTGAGTGGACCCTACTATTTTAATGCCATTTAGAGAGCTTATGAGCCTGTTGCTCCAGAAATACCAATCAAACCTCAGGATATGTTGAACATGAAGCAGTTGATAAAATTCAACTGCTTGATGAAGCCCCTATTTATTAATTCCTTCACATATGCAGAGCCTGTTGTGGGCCCCTGTTCTGGTCCTTTGGCAGAGAACAGAATTTGACTGGTAAAATGTCCATCAGTGGTCAGCCTCTGCTGGACCACAGTACAAATAATGACAGACAGCTAATTTTCTCCATCCTGCATCACATTTCTTCCTTCAATTACAGAGAGCACAGCCTGTGGCCTCAACACAACCGTGCACTTCCACTGGGACCCAGAGATGCCCCACTCATTCTCTAGCCTGGCCTAAGGCCACAGAAGTAAACTTTCTTTAATCAGATGAATTAATGATCTTCCCAGCCTCTGCTCCCTTGCAGGCATTCACGCTGCCAAGAACTCCAACAAACAACTCTATTGATAATCACTGCATGACAAACATCAAGGGCTCAGCTGGACTTTCAAAGCCACCTTCAATTTCTCTTCATTCCTATCTCTAATTGTCTCACCTGTCAGCGGTATCCTCTAGGTGACAGTGTGAATGGAAAAGTAAACTTCACAAACTACCATTGCGTGAGCTGTTGTAGTGTTGAAAGTTCTCAAACACCTGCTGTTTGGAATGATGTCATGAGAGACTAGAAAGAAAACAGATCCTGACAGGTGGGAATTATTACAGGTCCATGGCAGAAATAACTCAAGACTGACCACTTTCAATTTAGTGCCCCTTCTGCTATCACAAAGATCACTTATCAAAGCCTCAAGAAACAAACCAGCATTCTTATGTAAAAGTTAAAACAATGAATTTATGCTTAGAATAATTAATCAAAGCATTTGCAAAGTATAATCAAATGTGAAGCTATCAGGTGGTTTTTTTCTCAAAACACTCTCCTCTTACTGCTTTCTGTCCTTGCTCTAGTACCTATTATTTCTACCACTAAAAATACAAAGAAAATTGAGTATAGACCACATGGTAAAGAAAGCACAGAACCACAAAGCTAACATTATAAAACACATGTAATAAGACTATATATTATCTATAAGTACAAATATAAGCAAAATTAGAAAAACACAGATAAACTGTATATACCAACTATATTTATAATGGTAATGAAGGTAGAATAAGATTAGGGAGAGAAACAAATGGATTTCCTGTTCTTAGCAATAGTTTATTTGTTTTTAAGAATTAATTGAAGTGAATCTATTAATGTATTTTCACTCTGAATGGTGGATAAATACAATTTGCTATTTTTATATAAATTTAATTTTAACTTTTTTTCAAAAGCATAGAAAAAGAGGCAACATGCAGAGCCCTAAAATCATTCCTGGTGTCAATGTGTGACATGGGAGACAACCATGAATGAGTCTGCTCCATTACATGTACATGCAATGCACAAATCAGAGAATGTACTGGACTTCAACACCATCTCTATTTCTTCCACTTAAGGTGGAAGAGCATCCAACCAGGGTTTCCAGGCTGCCTGAGGCACAGGGCCCTCTGGAGGAAGTAGTGCAGAATTGCCTTATCCCCTGGATACCAGAAGTGTCCCAGTCCCCCAGCTCCACAGCCATGCTAACCAAAGATTTCTGGAGACAAGGGCTCAGATCTGATCATTGCTTGGTTGCAGCTTTGAAAATAAGGTGCTAGGATTTCTTTTATTTAATTGTGGTTCTGCTTCTGAAGCTCTACCATGTTCTTGTTTTTCTATTACCATTGCTTCTATCATGTTGTGTCTTATTGGATTTTAATATGTATGATAGTATAAACAAAATTCTTATGGAAAATGAGATAATATAGCAGCCATTGTCCATTTTTGGTTATTTGGTTCAGAATGCTTTGCAATACTTTCATTCTCTTGAGTGGTTTTATTCTATTTTGTTATGTTTGACATTATTGGGTGTAAAGCTAAGCTCAACTATTTCAAAGAAAGAGACATTATGATAGCTACTGTTAATATCCAATTGTCTTGTTGTGAAGTGCTGTGTTGTTTACATTGTTTTGTTCTGATCTGCTTAGATCTGTCCTCTTTTGTTTTATTCTCTTTAAAATAAAAAAAATTTTAAAAAAATTGTGGTTCTGCTGACTGCTTGGTCTTCTTCATCATGGACATGTGCTCTACCAGTGAGCCACCTCCAGAACTCAGTACTGATTAAATGAAGCTGAGGATAGGATTTTGGACCTTGAGGACAGGATCACAATTAGTGATCAGGAAAGGATAGAACTTTTAAAAATAACAAAGCAGCATGAAGTGACAATCCAACAGCTTCAAGATGATGCCAAGAGAAAAAATATAAGATTAATAGACATCAGTGAAGAGGCAGGAGTCAATGCAATCACATAGCCAAAATATTCACAGAAATAATAAAAGAAAATTTCCCAAACATGGGGAAAAAAGCTGATATGCAGATAAGTGAGGCATATAAAATACCAAACAGTCACAATCAACATAAATCCACACCCAGACACATAAGTAAGATCTCAGACATACAGCATAAAAACAGAATACTAAAAGCTGTTAGAGAAAAGACACAACTCACCTACCAAGGAAAGCCCATTAGAATCACAGCATATTTTTCAGCACAAACCCTCAAGGCAAGATGAGCTTAGAGTGAGGTACTTCAAGCCCTGAAGGAAAACAACTTTCAACCCAGACTGATGTACCCAGCAAAACTTTCATTCAAATTTAATGGAGAAACAAGGTACTTCCATGAAAAAGAACAACTGAAGAAATTCACATACACAAAACCAACTCTAGAAAGAGTACTGAAAGATATACTACACAGAGATAAAAATGGCCACAATCCCCAAAACAACAACAGAAAGACACCACAAGGTAGGACAAGCAATTACATAAGGGGAAAAGCAGAAAGCAAACAACTGGAGTACAACATGGCAAAGTCAAGCCAGTACACAGCAGTGATATCCACAAATGTAAATGGCCTCAATTCACCTATAAAAAGAAATAGATTGACAGAATGGATGAAGAAACATGATCCCACAATATGCTGTATACAAGAAACACATCTGACCCAAAAGGAAACTCATAGATTAAAAGTCAAAGGATGGAAAACAGTATTCCATGCAACAGGAATCCAGAAAAAAACAGGGGTAACTATTCTATTTTCAGACAATGTGAACTTTAAACCTAAAATGATTAAAAAAGATAAAGAAGGTCACTACATACTCATTAGAGGAAAAATTCAAGATGAAGAACTAATAATTAAAAATATATATGCACCAAATATGGGAGCACCCAACTATATAAGGCAGATACTAATGGACATGAAAAACCAAATACAGAAGAACACAATTACAACAGCCCATTGTCACAAAGAAATAGGTGAATTAGACAAAAAGTGAGCAAAGAAATAATAGATCTGAATCCTACCTTTGAGCAATTGGACTTAGTAGATGTTTACAGAGTGTTCCACCCAGCCACATCAGAATACACATTCTTCTCAGCTGTGCATGGGACATTCTCCAAAATAGACCATATACTATCCCATGAAACATTGTTAAGTAAATGCAAAGGCATTGAAATCATCCCATGCATAGTATATGACCATGGCACACTGAAATTGTAAATTAATGGCAAAAGAAATTGCAAAACCTGAATAAATACATGGAAATTAAATAACAACCTTTTGAGCAACCAGTGGGCTACAGAAGAAATTAAAGAAGAAATAAAGCAATATCTATAATTCAATGAAAACACAGAAACAACATATTGTAATCCATGAGATGGAATGAAAGTGGTCTAAGAGAAAATATACAGCAATAAATTGTCATATAAAGAAAATAGAATGAGCACAAATAAACAACCTAATGCTCCATCTCAAGCTTCTAGAAAAAGAAGAACAAGCTAAATTCAAAGCTCATAGAAGAGAGGAAATTGTAAAGATTATAGCAGAAACCAATGCAATTGAAACTAAAAAACAATACAAAGAATTAATGAATCAAAAAGCTGGTTTTTTGAGAGAATAAACAAAATTGACAAACCCCTAGCTAACCTTATCAAGAGAAAGAAAGAAAAAACCCAAATTTATACAATAAGAACTGAAAAGGGGGAAATTAGTACAGATCCCATGGAAATTCAAAAGATCATGAATACCTACTTTGAAAATCTCTACTCACATAGAGTGGAAAACAGAGAAGAAATGGACAGATTTCTAGAACCATATGAACTACCAAAGCTTAACCAAGGAGATATAGCAATTTTGAACAACCCAATATCAGCGATTGAAATTGAAAACATAATTAAAAACTTACCAACAAAGAAAATCCCAGGTCCTGATGGATTCACAGCTGAATTCCACAAGAAATTTAGAGAAGATCTGATGCTGATACTCCTTAAACTCTTCAATGAAATTGAGAAGAAAGCAATCCTCCCTAAGTCATTCCTGGAGGCAAGTATTAATCTGATACCAAAACCAGAGAAGGATCCAACCAAAAAGGACAACTATAGACCAATCTGACTAATGAACACTGATGCAAAGATTCTCCATAAAATATTGGCAAACAGAATGCAGCAAATCATCCAGAAGATTATACATCATGACCAAGTGGGGTTCATTCCAGGAATGCAGGGATGGTTTAACATATGCAAATCAATAAATGTGATATACCACATGAACAAAGCCAAAAACAAAAGCCACATGGTCATCCAAATAGATGCAGAAAAAGCTTTCGACAAAGTCCAACACAGGTTCACGATAAAAACCCCTTCAGAAACTCATAATACACGGTGTCTACCTCACCATTATACTAAACGGACAGAAACCGAAAACTTTCTAATCTGTTCCATTGATCCTCAGGTCTATTTCTTTGCCAGTAACATGCTGATTTTATCGCTGTGGCTTTATAGTACTGGTTCAAGTCAGGAATTGAGATGCCTCCTGCCTTGCGTTTGTTGCTCAGAATTGCCTCTGCTACTCTAGGTTTCTTCTGTTTCCAAATGAATTTTAGAAGTGTTTTCTCTAGATCTGTGAGGTATGTCAATGGTACTTTGGTTAGGATTGCATTAATTCTGTATAACAGTTTTGGGAGTATAGCCATTTTCACAATGTTGGTTCTTCCTAGCCAAGAGCAAGGAATGTCCTTCCATTTCCTATTATCCTCTTCAATCTCCTTTTTTAGCACAGTATAATTTTCAGCATA
Source organism: Hydrochoerus hydrochaeris (assembly GCA_004027455.1). NCBI lineage: Eukaryota > Metazoa > Chordata > Mammalia > Rodentia > Hydrochaeridae > Hydrochoerus > Hydrochoerus hydrochaeris. The sequence continues at coordinate 14,407 of PVLA01007165.1, read as the reverse complement.
TAGGTCTTTTACATGTTTAGTTAGGTTTATTCCTAAGTATTTCATTTTTTTAGATGTTATTGTAAAGGGCGATATTTCCATAATTTCTCTCTCAGTGAGATTTTTGTTTGTGTACAGGAATGCTATTGATTTTTGAGCATTGACTTTGTATCCAGCTACAGTGCTGAACTTGTTTATTACCTCTAGTAGTCTTTTAATGGAGGTTTTGTGTTTTCTACTTAGAGTATCATGTCCTCTGCAAATAGTGATAATTTAACTTCTTCCTCTCCTATCTCTATTCCTCTTATTTTTCTCTTTGTTTCCAGTCCTGTATTGAAAAGGAGTTGTGATAGTAGACATCCTTGTCTTGTTCCTGATTTTAAAGTGAAATCTTTCCCTTTTTGTCCATTTAGTATAATGTTTGCTGTTGGTTTGTCATAGACAGCCTGTATAATGTTGAGGTAGACACCATGTATTCTGACTTTCTGAAGGGTTTTTATGATGAACATGTGTTGGACTTTGTTGAAAGCTTTTCTGCATCTATTGAGATGACCATGTGGTTTTTGTTTTTGGTTCTGTTGATGTGCTGTATTACATTTATTGATTTGCATATGTTAAACCATCCCTGCATTCCTGGAATGAACCCCACTTGGTCATGATGTATAATCTTCTTGATGATTTGCTGCATTCTATTTGCCAGTATTTTATTGAGAATCTTTGCATCAATATTCATTAATGAGTTTGGCCTCTAGTTCTCCTTTTTGGTTGGGTCTTTCTCTGCTTTTGGTACCAGAGTAATACTTGCCTTTAGGAACGACTTATGGAGGATTGCTTTCTTCTCAATTTCATTGAAGATTTTAAGGAGTATTGGCATCAAATCTCCTCTAAATTTCTTGTGGAATTCAGCTGTGAATAGATCAGGACCTGGGATTTTGTTTGTTGGTAAGTTTTTAATTATGTTTTTAATTTCAATAGCTGATATTGGGTTGTTAAAAATTGCTATATCTTCTTGGTTGAACTTTGGTAGTTCATAGATTTCTAGGAATGTGTCCATTTCCTTTCTGTTTTTCACTCTACATGAGTATAGATTTTCAAAGTAGGTATTCATGATCTTTTGAATTTCCATGGGATCTGTAGTAATTTCCCCCTTTTCTTTTCTTATTGCATGAATTTGTTTTTTTCTTTCTTTTTCTCTATAAGGTTAGCTATGGGTTTGTCAATTTTGTTTATGCTTTCAAAAAAGCAGCTTTTAAAATTTTTTTGGCATTTTTTTTATTTAAAGAGAAAAAACCATAAAAGGATAGAAATATAGAATTTCCAAAAAAAGCTAAACAATAAGAAATCACTTGTTGATAAATTACATATTGTTCTTTTAGAAATAGTTGTTCAAGTTACAATATTGAAGCACACAAAGTGGACACTCAAGCAGTGAGACAGCAAACAGATCTGTTTAAAAATCCAAAAAGAACTTAGAAATATGATTATCAATTCTACACACTTAAATATACATGCAGTTATATCTTTTATAGCACTTCCTATTTCCTGTTTTTTTACAATAGCATTTATACATTTTAAAAATTTTATTTAAAAAGAAGAAAAAAGTAAGACAGAGAAAAGGGTTGCAACAATACAGAATTCTAAAAGAAAAAAAGAAAAAGAAAGAAAAAAAGGAAAAAGAAAAATATCCACTAAGAAATGACTAGGTGATAGATTACATATTGTCATCTTGGATGTGGTTGTTCAAGTTACAAAGTTAAAGGATACATTTCTAGACATTCAAACAGTGAGACTGCTAATAGTTCTGCTTAAAGATCCAACAAAGATTCAACAATATGGCCATATATTTTACACACTCAAACATACATGCAGTTATATCCCTTAGAGCACTTTCTTTTCCTCTCTTTTTTACTATAGCAATTACACATTTTACTTTTATTACACTTATAGTTCTTGTTTACTTTTTACACTATAAACACATTATGATATTTATAAATATGATTCTTATTTATTTCACTAATGAGGATAGTCTCAAGTTGTCTCCATTTACCTATGAATGCCTCAAGACCATCCTTTTTATAGCTGAGTAATATTCCATTGTATAAAAATGCCACATCTTTTTCATCCACTCTGCAGTTGGTGGGCATCTTGGTTGTTTCCAGGATTTACCTATCACATATTGCAGCTATGAATGTGGGTGCACATACATCACTGTGATATGAAATTTTCAGTTCTGGGAAAATATCCAGGAGGGGAATAGCTGGATTGAATGGGGCTTCCAGTCCTAGTCTTCTGAGAGTTCATTATATGGATTTCCCTAATGGCTGTACCAGTCTACATTCCCACCAATAGTGCAGCAGTGTTCCCTTTTCCCTGCAGCCTCGCCAACATTTGTTATCAGTTGTTTTCTTTATGACCGCTATTCTTTCCGGAGTGAGGCGAAATCTCAATGTTGTTTTAATTTGCATTTCTCAAATGACCAGTGATGACAAACATTTCTTCGTGTATTTATTTCCCATTTGTATATCTTCCTCTGAGAACTGTGTGTTCATTTCAGATGCCCATTTTTGGAGAGGGTCTTTGAATTTGGGGGGCTTGATGTTTTTCAGTTGTTTATATGTTCTGGATATAAATCCTTTGTCTGAGGGACTGCTGGCTAAAATTGTTTCCCACTCAAAAACCAGCTTTTTGATTCATTAATTCTTTGTATTTTTTTTTAGTTTCAATTGCATTGATTTCTGCTGTAATCTTTGCACTTCCCTCTCTTCTATGAACTTTGAGTTTAGCTTGCTCTTCTTTTTCTAGAAACTTAAGATGGAGCATTATGTTTTTTATTTGTTCTCATTCTGTTTTCTTGATATGACAATTTATTTCAATATATTTGTCTCTTAAGACCACTGTCATTGCATCCCACAGATTTCACTATGTTGTTTCTGTATTTTCAATGCATTGTAGGTATTGCTTTATTTTTCTTTGATTTTATCTATAACTCAATGATTGTCCAAAAGTTTATTTAATTTCCATGTATTTATGCAGGTTTTGCAATTTCTTTTGCCATTAATTTCCAATTTCAGTGCACTGTGATCAGATATCACACATGGCATGTTTTCAATACCTTTGCATTTACTTAAGAATGTTTTATGGGATAATATATGGTCTATTTTGGAGAATGTCCCATGCACAGCTGAGAAGAATGTGTATTCTAATGTGGTTGGGTGGAACACTGTACAAACATCTACTAGGTCGTATTGCTCACATGTATGATTAAGGTCTATTATTTCTTTGCTCACTTTTTGTGTAGTTGATCTATGTCTTTGTGACAATGGTGTATTATGGTCTCCTGTTATAATTGTGTTCTTGTGTATTTGGTTTTTCATGTCCATTACTATCTGCCTTATATAGTTTTGTGCATATATATTTATAATTGTTAGTTCTTACTCTTGAATTTTCCACTAATGAGTATGTAGTGACCTTCTTCACCTCTTTTAATCATTTTAGGTTTGAAGTTCACATTGTCTGAAAATAGAATAGTTACCCCTGATTTTTTTTTCTGTGTTCCTGCTGCATGGAATACTGTTTTCCATCCTTTGACTTTTCATCTGTGAGTTTCCTTTTGGGTCAGATGTATTTCTTGTATACAGCATATTGTGGGATCATGCTTCTTCATCCATTCTATCAGTGTATTTCTTTTGATAGGTGAATTGAGGCCATTTACTTTAGTGGATATCACTGATATGGACTGGCTTGACTTTGCCACATTATCTTCCAGTTGTTTGATTTCTGCTTTTCCCCTTATTTAATTGCTTATCCTATGTGGAGGTTTTTTTCTGTTGGTGTTTTGGGGATTGTGGCCATTTTTATATGGTCTATTTTAGAGAATTTTCCATGCGCTGCAGAGAAGGATGTGTATTCTGATGTGGTTTGGTGGAACACTTTGTACACTTCTACTAAGTCCACTTGCTTGCAGGTATGATTCAGTTTTGTTATTTCTTTGCTGACTTTTTGTCTAGTTGGAGTATATCTTTGTGACAATGGGCTGTTAAGATCCCCTGTTATAACTGTGTTCTTTTGTATTTGGTTTTTCATGTGCATTAGTATCTGCCTTACATAGTTGGGTGCTCCTGTATTTGGTGCAGATTTATGTATAATTGTTAGTTCTTCCTCTTGAATTTTTCCACTAATGAGTATGTAGTGACCTTCTCTATCTCTTTTAATCATTTTAGGTTTAAAGTTCACATTGTCTGCAATTGGAATATTTACCCCTGCCTTTATTCTGGGTTCCTGTTGCATGGAATACTGTTTTCTATCCTTTGACTTTTCATCTATGAGTTTCCTTTTGGGTGAGATGTGTTTCTTGTATACAGCATATTGTGGAATCCTGTTTCTTGATCCATTGTGTCAGTCTATTTCATTTTATAGGTGAATTGAGGCCATTTACATTTGTGGATATCACTGATATGTACTGGCTCAACTTTGCCATGTTATGTTCCAGCTGTTTGCTTTCTGCTTTCCCCCTTATTTAATTGTTCTATCTTGTCGTTTCTTTCTATTTTTGTTCTGGGGATTGTGGTCATTTTTATCTCTACTATGTCTTTCAATACTCTTTCTAGGGTTGGTTTGATGGACATGAAATTCATGAGTTGTTCTTTGTCATGGGAGTATCTTTTTTCTCTATTAAATTTGAGCGAAAATTTTGCTGGTTATGTCAGTCTGGGTTGAAAGTTGTTTTCCTTCAGGGCTTGAAATACCTCACTTGAAGCTCGTCTTGCCTTGAGGGTTTGTGCTGAAAAGTCTTCTGTGAATCTAATGGGCTTTCCTTGATAGGTGAGTTGTGTCTTTTCTGTAACAGCTTTTAGTATTCTGTTTTTATGCTGTATGTCTGAGATCTTAATTATTGTGTGTCTGGGTGTGGATTTATGTTGATTGTGACTGTTTGGCATTCTATATGCCTCACTTATCTGCATATTAGCTTTTTTTCTCACGTTTGGGGAATTTTCTGCTATTACTTCTGTGAATATTTTACATATATCATTTGCATTGACTCCTGCCTCTTCACAAATGCCCATTAATCTTATATTGTTGCTCTTGGCATCATCTTGAAGCTGTTGGATTGTCACTTCATGCTGCTTTGTTATTTTTAAAAGTTCTATCCTTTCCTGATCACAAATTGCGATCCTGTCCTCAAGGTCCAAAATCCTATCCTCAGCTTCATTTAAGTGGTTTTACATGCTTCCAATAGAATTTTTTGTTTCTTGGATGTCTCTTTGAATTTGTTTCATGAGTTCTGCTTGTTTTCTATATTGTTCATTCAAGGTTTCAATCAGGGTCCCATGCTCCTGTACTTTTTTCTCTATTTCTTCTTTAGCTGTATTCAACAAGTCCTTTACTAAGGTTGTTATTACTATCTTTACTTGGCAGAGTACTTCTAATATGATTTCCTCTATAGCCTGATGGAGTTGTTTTTTTATTCCACTTGCTATCTTTCCAGAGATTTCTGATGTGTTACTTTTGGAGTCCTCTATTTCCATGTCTCCTGCACTTGCTCCTAATGGACTAAATGTTTGAGATTGCATTTTGCTTTTTTGTTTTGCCATTTTTTCCCTTTCAAGTTAGTGTTTGGTCCTTCAGTCCCACTAGGCTATCTCCAGACACAGGGTGTGGTCTTACTGCCCTGGAGCAGTGTTTGGAGTCTGCCCGGTGTGCTGGGATGTGCTGCAGTGCGCAGTCACAGCCCTGGGTTGGATTCTGGACCCTGCTCTCCACCAGGAGTTTCCTGGGCATGGTTGGCTAGGGCTCTTGGTCCCAGTCCCCCGTCTTAGGGGAGACAAAACAGATGTAGAGTGTGGTTTTACTATGTGGGATCAGAGTTCTCAGTCTACCCCATGTGCTGGGGTGCTGCTGCAGTGTGAGGTCATGGCCCTGGGTTGGGTTCTGGGCCTATCTTTTTATTTGAAATTCTGTATTATTTCTACCCTTTTTCTTTTTTCTCTTTAAATAAAAAAGAAATTTTATTTTTATTATTACCCACAAATCTTAAAATATCATTTTTGTTTCCTTGAAGTGTTTACACACATAGGTATTCATCTTGAGAATACCCAATAGGTCTGTTTCACCTGAGTTCTCTGAAATATTTTTTACCTGTCTCATAATTCTCCCTTATACCTTTAAATTTTAATTCACTTGTGCGTGTGTGTGTGTGTGTGTGTTTTTGTGTGTATGGTAATCGAACCTTGGACCTCACAATTGCCAGGTGGGCACTGCACTGCTGAGCTATATCCCTGGTCTTTAATTTGCTTTTTTGGATTTGAATATCTTTTTCTATTCTGCCGTAACAGTTTTTCCTTTCTACCAGTGTTATTTTCCATTTGTAACTGTGCTTTAGTATATTCTACCCCAGAAATAGGACTTGGGAAAATCCTCACTGTAGTTTTAAAGGTGTTAAACTGGACCCATAATCACTCATGATCTGGCCCTGTCATCCCATATTCCAAGAGCTATTACTTCTCATTCAAATGCAAGATTGAGGGACACTATCCACAGGACAGTGGAAATATTAGAAGTTCTGTTTCCCCTCCACATTTGTCTGCATGCTCCATCATTAGCAGGTGCATCAGTGGGACCCAGCCACTGGAGGGTTTCTGATTAAACATCAGAAAGTGAGGAGATGATAATTCCTCATCATCTGTCAAGAACCTGTCATGTACAATGAATTCATATAAAATAAAATAGTATAAAACTGATCAGAACGGAGTACGGAAGGCATTACAGGCCTTCAAAACCAGATCATAGGAAAATAAAAAAATGGCTACCATAATGGCTCTTGTTCTCTTCAAAACAGCTGTCCAAATCTTCATGTATGTTGAAATTATATAATATGAAACAGACTAAAACCATTCTGAACAAAGAATGAAAGCATTACTGGATTATACAGCATGATGTTACAGAAATAGCAATGGATGCCATAATGTCACTTTTTCTTCAAAGTAGCTGTTCATTTCATCACACATAATATAATTGATTCTCATAAACTGTTTAGGAGAAGTTCTAGGCATGTGTAAGCCTCTACATGTATACCAATCCTTTCTGCATTAGAGGAAAAAACAAAACAAAATAAAACACAACAAATAACTAGAAAAACAAGAAATAAAAAAGACAAATAAATAACAATAGCAAGTCCAGAATAATGATGATACAGGCCTTCAAAACAAGGTGATAGGAACATAACTACAGTTGTTATTTTACTTATTGATCTTCAAGAGTTCCTCAGATCACCAGAAACGAAGATGCAAAATTGTTCCAATCCTATAATGTTAACTGTTTTGTTCCACAAACATATAGAATTTGTAGCACATTCACCTTAGCTATCCTAAATGTGTTTATATAAATTTAGATATCTTTTCTTTTCCCTCCTTTTTCCTGAGATGTTATTTTTTCCCCTTTGAGCAGATTCTTACCCTTTCACTGTCTACACTGAGGATTTTGTATCATATGTACTCTTACCATTTCTTACACTAGGGAGACTATATGGTATTTAAACGTGTGTTTGATTTATTTCACTTATGAGTATGGTCTCAAATTGCATTCATTTACTTATAAATATGTCAATGTGATCATTCTTTATACCTGAGTAGTACTCAATTGTATAAAAAGACCACATCTTTTTTATCTGCTCTGCAGTTGATGGGCATTTAGGTTGTTTCCAATATCTGGCTATTACAAATTGTGCTGCTATAAACATGGCTGCACATATATCACTGTGGTATGATGTTTTCAGTTCTTCTGGGAATACACCCAGAAGTGGAATAGTTGGGTCAAATGGAACTTCCACTCCCAGCTTTTTAAGGAACCTCCAGACTGACCTCCGCAGTGGTTGCACCAGTCTACACTCTCACCAACAGTGCAGATGAGTTTCTTTTCCCCTTGCAGCCTCTCCAGCATTTGTTGTTGGTAGTTTTGTTGATCCTGCACATTCTTTCTGGAGTGAGATGGAATCTCAGTGTGGTTTTAATTTGCATTTCTCTAATGACCAATGATGCTGAACCTGTTTTTCATTTATTTATTTGCCATTTGTATTTCTTCATCTGAGAAATGTGTATTCATCTCAGATGCCCATTTTTTGATTGGGTCTTTGGATTTTGGGGGTCTGATTTTTAAAAAATTCTTTATATGTTCTAGACAGAAGTCCTTTGTCTGAGAGACAGTCAACTAAGATTTTTTTCAAAATTCATGGGTTTCCTTTTTACTCTGTTGGAGATTTCTTTTGACATGCAAATTTTTTTAAATAAGATGAGATCCCAGTTATTGATTCTGGGAAGTATTTCCTGTGTGGTTTGATTTTTTTTCATGAATTCTCTACCCACCCCTATGTCTTCAAGATTTCTTCCTACTTTGTCTTCCAACAGATTCAGTGTTTCTGTTTTAATATTTACATCTTTGATCAATTTTGACTTTACTTTAGTACATTGTGATAGGCATGGGTCTAATTTTAGTTTTTGGCTTATATAGAGCCAATCTTTCCAGCACCATTTATTAAAGAGACTATCTTTTTCTAGTGAATATGTTTGACCCTTTTATCAAAGATAAGGTGGCTGAGTGTGTTTGTAGTTGTAGTTGTATCTTCTAATCTATTCCATTGATCTTCAGGTCTATTTTTATTCCAGTACCAGTGCTGATTTTATTACAGTAGCTTTGTAGTGTAACTTCAAAGCTACTGTTGTAGTGTAGTGTAGGGATTGTGATGTCTCCTGCCTTGCCTTAGAATTGCCTTTGCTATTCTTAGTGTTTTCTGGTTCTAGATGAATTTTAGGAATTATTTCTCTAGATCTGTGAGGCATGCTAGTGGTATTTTGATTGGGATTGCATTAAATCTGTATAACAATTTTGGGGGAATGACCATTTCAAAATATTTATTCTTCCTATCCATGAACAAGGAATGTCTTTCCATTTTATGAGATCTTCTTCAATTTGTTTTTTCACAGTATCATAATTTTCCCTGAATAGATCTTTTACTTCTTTTGTTAGATTGATTCCTAAGTATTTCATTTTTTTGGATGCTGTTGTGAAGGATGTGGCTTTCCTTATTTCTTTGTCAGTGAGTTTGTTTGTGTATGAGAATGCTATTGATTTAAAAAAAAGTTTTTGAAATTTAAATAGCAGTAACATTTTATTGTTTGTCCAATATATTGCCTTCTAGAAAATACATATGCCAAAGTTTAGAGTATGAGTAATCTTATGTTTGTTGTAGTGCAAATTCTCATATTTGTATGAAGTAATTCGATAATTTGTATTAAAATAGCAAGACTTTTACCTTGAAAACTATAAATACTACAAAGTAATTCAGAAAATTGAAATAGCATGTTAGATTTTGTTCATATACTGGAAGGGCCATTATTGAAAATATGTCAATTCTGTTCAAATAAGCTATAAATGCAAAGCAATCTGAATCAAAATTTCAGCAGCTAGTTTTTAATGGAAATTGACATGCTGATTCTAAGATTTCTATAGAAATGTGAAGGGTCAGTAGCATCCAAGAAAATTTTAAAGAGTAACAAAATTTAAAATGTTTACAACCAGATATCAATATTTGTTATTTCATCTGTGTAACACTGACATAAGAATAAACAACTTTATGTAGTTACATAATCTATGATAATGATATCACTTCAGTTAAATAGCGATAAGATGATCTTTACAATACATAGTACAAGCCTAACCAGATAGTCATTTGAAAAACATGAATGGTGACTTTTCTTATATGACATGCCTGCACTCAAAAAATTTAATTTTTAATTGTTTGCATACAGCAAAGTAAAAAGCAATACAATGAAATTTCCAGAAGAAAATATCTTAGTAAATTTTTTTTAATTTTAAAGAGAATAAAACAAAAGAGGAGAGATCTAAGCAGATCAGATCAGAACAATGTAAGCAACACAGCACTTCACAGCAAGACAATTGGATATTAACAGTAGCTATCATAATGTCTTTTTCTTTGAAGTAGTTGAGCTTAGCTTTACACCCAATAATGTCAAACATAACAAAATAGAATAAAACCACTCAAGAGAATGGAAGTATTGCAAAGCATTCTGAACCAAATAACCAAAGATGGACAATGGCTGCTATATTATCTCATTTTCCATAAAAAATTTGTTTATACTATCATACATGTTAAAATCCAATAAGACACAGCATGAGAGAACCAATGGTAATAGAAAAACAAAAGCATGGTAGGACTTCAGAGCAAGATGGTATCAAATAAACAATGGCTGACATATTGTCTTTTCTCCCACATAACTATTCCTACCACCACATATATTAAGATCAAACAAAACAAAATAAAACCATTCCAACCAATGAATGAAAACATAAGACTTCAAAGCAATATAATGGCGAATAATAATTACCATAAAATCTTCTGTACTCTTACCATTTCTTACACTAGGGAGACTATATGGTATATATACATGTGAGTTGGATTTATTTCACTTATGAGTATGGATTCAAGTTGAATCCATTTATTTAAAAATATCTCAATGTAATCATTCTTTATAGCTGAGTAGTACTCCATTGTATAAAAGTACCACAATTTTTTTTATTCCTTCCTCGGTTGATGGGCACTTAGGTTGTTTCCAAGATCTGGCTATTACAAATTGTGCCACTATAAACATGGGTGCACATACATTACTGTGGTAAGATGTTTTCAGTTCCTCTGGGAATATATTATCTCATTTTCCATAAAAAATTTGCTTAAGAGTGGAATAGCTGGATCAAATGGGACCTCCAACCCCAGGTTTTTGAGGAATCTCCAGATTGACCTCCACAGTGGTTGCACCAGTCTACACTCCCAACAACAGTGCAGATGAGTTTCTTTTTCCCCCACAGCCTCTCCAGCATTTTTTGTTGGTAGTTTTGTTGATCCTGGCCATTCTTTCTGGAGTGAGATGGAATCTCAGTGTGGTTTAAAAAAAAGTTTTAAACCCAGTCTGGGCCTGGGCTCTTCTTTGTTGGTAGGGACTTGATTATGTTTTCAATTTCATTAATAAAAATTGGGTTATTCAGCAGTTTTACATTTTCTTGATCCAGCTTTGGTGGTTTGCATATTTCTAGGAATCTATCCATTGCTTCTGTGTATTTATTTGCCATTTGTATTTCTTCATCTGAGAACTGTGTGTTCATCTCAGATGCCCATTTCTTGATTGGGTCTTTGAAATTCGGGGGTCTGATTTTTTAAAATTCTTTATAAGTTCCAGACAGAAGTCCTTTGTCTGAGGGACAGTTCACTATGATATTTTCCCAGTTTATGGGTTTTCTTTTCACTCTGCTGGAGATTTCTTTGGACATGCAGAAACTCTTTAATAAGATGTCATTCCAGTTATTGATTCTGGGAAGAATTTCCCGTGCAGTTTGGTTCTTGTTCATGAATTCTCTACCAACCCCTATGTCGCCTCTATTTTTACCTACTTTGTCTTCCAACAGATTTCGTGTTTCTGTTTTAATATTTAGATCTTTGATCCATTTAGATTTAAGTTTAGTACATAGTGATAGGCATAGGTCTAATTTTAGTTTTTGGCATATGGAAAGCCAGTTTTTCCAGCACATAAAGAGACTATCATTCTTCCAGTGAACATGCTTGGCCCCTTTATCAAAGATAAGGTGGCTGAGTGTGTTTGTAGTTGTATCTTATAGTCTGTTCCATTGATCTTCAGGTCAGTTTTTATCCCAATACCATGTTGATTTTATTATGGTAGCTTTGTAGTATGACTTTAAGTCAGGGATTGTGATGCCTCCTGCCTTGGCTTTGCTGCTTAGAATTGCCTTTGCTATTCTGGGTCCTTCTAGTTCTAGATAAATTTTAGGAGTGATTTCTCTATATCTATGAAGTATGTTATTCATATTTTCATTGGGATTGCATTGAATGTGTATAACAATTTTGGGAGAATGGCCATTTTTACAATATTTATTCTTCCAATCCATGAACAAGGGATGTGTTTCCATTTACTGAGGTCCTCTTTGATTTCTTTTTTCAGGGTATTATAATTTTCCCTGTACAACTCTTTTACATCTTTTTAGATTAATTCCTAAGTATTTCATTTTTTGGATGCTAGAGTGAAGGGTGTGGCTTCTCTTATTTCTGTTTCAGTGATTTTGTTGTTAGTGTATAAGAATGCTATTGATTTTTGAGTATTGACTTTGTATCCAGCTACATTGCTTAATTTATTTATTATATCTAGGAGTCTTTCAACGGAGTTTTGGGGGTCTTCTATGTAGAGTATCATGTCATCTGCAAATAATGATAATTTAACTTCTTTTCCTATCTTTATTCCTTTTATTTCTTTCTCTTGTCTAATAACCCTGGCTAGTATTTCCAGTACTATGTTGAATAGGAGTGGTGATAAGAGACATCCTTGTCTTGTGCCTGATTTCAAGGTAAAGGCTATCAGTGTTTGGCCATTTAATATGACACTGGCTGTTGGTTTGTTGTAGATGGCCTTTATCATATTGAGGTAAAGGCCATCCATTTCAATTCTCTGTAAGGTTCTTATCATGAATGGGTGTTGGATCTTATTGAAAGCTTTTTCTGCATCTATAGAAATGATCATATGATTCTTACTTTTGGCTCAATTGATATGGTGGATTACATTTATTGATTTACATATGTTGAAGCATCCCTGCATGCCTTGGATGAATCCCACTTAGTCATGGTGTATAATCTTCTTGATGATTTGCTATATCCTGTTTGCCAATATTTTATGGAGAATTTTTGCATCTATGTTCATTAGGGAGATTGGCCTGTAGTTCTCTTTTTTAGTTGGGTCTTTCTCAGGTTTTGGTACTAGAGTGATATTTGCTTCCAGGAATGACTTAGAGAGAATTGCTTCCCTTTAGATTTCAACGAAGTGTTAGAGGAGTGTTGGCATTAAGTCTACTTTGTATTTCTTCTACAATTCTGTGGTGAATACGTCTGGGCCTGGGCTCTTCTTTGTCGATAGGGACTTGATTATGTTTTCAATTTCATTAATAAAAATTGGGTTATTCAGCAGTTTTACATTTTCTTGATCCAGCTTTGGTGGTTTGCATATTTCTAGGAATCTATCCATTGCTTCTGTGTTCTTGAACCTATGAGCTTAGATCTTTTTGAAACAGTTGTTGATGATCTTCTGTATTTCTACAGGGTCAGTAGCGATTTCATGTTTTTCATTCTGTATGGCATGAATTTGAGTCTATTCTTTGCCTCTTAAAATTAGGTTGGTTAGGGGCTTATCAATTTTATTTATTCTATCAAAAACCAATTTTTTATTTAAATGAAAAAAAACAGGAAAAAGGTAGAAATATTACAGATTTCAAGAAAAGATAAACAGTAAAAAATCGCTAGTTGATAAATTACATATTGTTCTTTTCAAAAAAGTTATTCAAGTTACAGAATTAAAGCACACAAAGTGGGCACTAAAGCAGTGAGAGTGCAAACAGATCTGTTCAACAGTCCAACAAGAATCTAGAAATATGGCCATCAATCTCACACACCTAAACATACATGCAGCTATATCTTTTATAGTGCTTCCTATTTCCTTTTTTTTTACAATAGCAATTATACATTTTTAGAATTTTATTTAAACAGAAAAAAGGGTAGCAACAATACAGAATTCTAAAAGAAAGAAAGAAAAAGGAGAATGAGAAAATGCCCCACTGAGAAATCAGTAATTTATAAATTAAGTATTGTCATCCTGGATGTAGTTGTTCAAATTACAAAGCTAAAGGGTACATAGTAAATATTCAATCAGTCAATCTACAAACAGTTCTGCTCAAAGATCCAACAAAAATTCAGCAATATGGTCATCTATTTTACACACTCAAACATACATGCAGTTATATCACTTAGAGCACTTTCTTTTCCTCTCTTTTTCACAACAGCAATTACACATTTTGGTTTTATTACTCTTGTAGTTCTTATTTACTTTTGACACTAGAGACAAAATATGACATTTATAAATATGATTCTTATTTACTTCACTAATGAGGATAGTCTCAAGTTGTCTCCATTTGCCTATGAAGGCCTCAAGGTCATCCTTTTTTATAGCTGAGTAATATTCCATTGTATAAAAATGCCACATCTTTTTCATCCACTCTGCAGTTGATGGGCATCTTGGTTGTTTCCAGGATTAGGCTATCACAAATTGTTCAGCTATGAACATGGTTGTACATATATCACTGTGATAGGAACTTTTCAGTTCTTTGGGTAAAATACCCAGGAGGGGGATAGCTGGATTGAATGGGGCTTCCAATCCTAGTCTTCTGAGAATTCTCCATATGGATTTCCATAATGGTTGCACCAGTCTACATTCCCACCAACAGTGGAGCAGTGTTCCTTTTTCCCCGCAGCCTCACCAACATTTGTTATCAGTTGATTTCTTGATGGCAGCTATTCTTTCTGGAGTAA
>PVLA01007164.1:0-110077 GCA_004027455.1 Hydrochoerus hydrochaeris | reverse complement strand
TTATGTGAGGCATACAGAACCCCAGCCACCTACAACCAAAACAGAGCTACACCCAGACATATAATAATCAAGATACCAGAAATTCAATATAAAAACAGAATATTAAAAGCTGTCAGAGAAAAGAAACAGATTACCTATAAAGGAAAGCCCATCAGATTCACAGCTGACTTCTTGACACAGATCATCAGATCAAGAAGAGCTTGGAGCGAAATATTCCAAGCCCTGAAAGAAAATAACCTCCTGCCCAGACTGATGTACCCTGCAAAGCTGTCACTAGAAATTAATGGAGAAACAAGATGCTTCCATGACAAAGAGAAACTGGGGGAGTTTGTGACCACCAATCCAACCCTACAGAGAATCCTGAAGGACACTCTAGAGAGAGAGAAAAAAAATACCAGGATTTTAGGAACAGTGGCAGAAAGGCCTCAATGAGTGGGGCAGGCAGTAGAATGAAGGAGAAAAGTAGACAAACAAAGGCAGAAAAATAGCATAGCAGAAATGAGGCAGAGAAGGATGGCCAGAATCTCTAATATAGATGGTCTTGATACACTATATTGTTAATAGTGCACCAGGATTTAAAATCCACATTACTCATACTACTCTGCTTAGATGTATTATATTCTGTTCCAGTCATTCTACCTGTACTAGATTTGAGGGCACAGACAGTAATCCTGAAAATAAAGGATATAGTACGGTAATCATCCTTAAGTTCCTATTAAGTCAATCTAAAGCTCTGTGAAACCTACACTGGTTTACCATGACTGATTGTAATAGAATCTAGTCTGTTAGATCACTGTTTTGTATTGATTTTATTCAAAGCTGTTATGATTGATGGTATCAAGTCTGAGAGTATAGGCAACTGCACTTAAGATGTCAAGATTCACTAGAATATCCATTCTGGTTTGTTTATTACCTGCCTTTGAAGTTTTATACTGTTTACAATGTTTTATTTTTACTAATATTGTCATGTACTGCTATATTCAGTTATACTGCTGTATTCATTTATGCCTGATGATATAGACAATTCTATTGAAGACAATAAGAAACAGCACAGCAATCATTGTAGATCACCTTGTACTGTGGTTTTGTACAACTTTTTGGTTTCATGTTTTTATAGGAATTTATTTTGTTTTGTCTTGCTATGTTTTGTTTTTCCCTCTAACACAGAAAGGATAGAAATACATGTAGAGACTCATGCATGTGTAGCTGTTTACACTCTCACTGTTTGAATATCTACTTTGTATGCTTTTTGTAACTTGAACAACTGTTTCTAAGAGGACAATATGTAGTTTATCAACTAGTGATTTCTTATTGTTTATATTTTTTTGAAATTCTGTATTATCTCTACCCTTTACATGCTCTTGTTTCTCTTTAAATAAAAAAAAATAAAAAAAAGTAAAAGGAGGAACAGAAAGTGCTTTAAAGGATATAACTGCATATATGTTTAAGTGTGTAGGATTGATAACCATGTTGCTAAGTTGTTATTGGATCATTGAACTTCTTTGCAGCCTCACTGTTTGAATGTCCTCTCTATATGCTTTAAGTTTGTAACTTGAACAACTATGTCTAAAAAGACAATATGTAACTTATCAACTAGTGATTTCTTTCTGTTTTTTTTCCTGAAATTCTGTATTGTTTCTACCCCTTTTTCTGTTTTGCTTTTTTCCGCTTTCAAAAACAAATTCCAAAAAAAAAAAAAAAAAAAAGCAAGCTTTCCCTGTGAATCTGTGCCATGCGCAGGCTGCTGGGGTTAGAGCTAAATCCCAGTCCCTTCCAGTATGTGGGAAATAAGAAGAGCCAAACCTGCACCCCAATCCCCACTGTAATTGACCAGCTGATCTGGAGAAACACAGGCTGTGATGATGGCCATTGAGCTGGAATACAATTTAATGCTTGCAGTGTTTAGTGATTCACTGACTTTGAAAGTCTAGAGCTGTGGTCTGATTATCTATTCAGAGGATAGCAATACACAGTGTAGCATCTGTTTTCTTTCTTGCTGAGTGCAGGAGAGAAATACACAGTGTAGCATCATTTTTCTCTCCTGCTGAGGGTGGTGGCCATTGCTGATTCCCTATTTTCTTGTTTTCATATCCTGTATCATTTTCACTGTTTTGTTGGGATGGTTTTTTTTTTTCTGTTTTGTTTTGTTTGATTTTATTGTATCCAATGGTATGGGTAGCTATTTCAAAGATAACAAGATATATTATGGTTACCATTCTGGATTTACTGTTATCTTGTTTTTAAGTCCTATATTGCATTTATTGTTTTGTTTTTATTGATTCTATTCTGTTTTGTTTGATTTTACTATGTCTGAAGGTATGGGCAGCTATTTTGAAGACAAGAGGCATTATGGTAATCATTGATGATTTCCTATTGTTTTGAAGTTCTATATCACTTATACTGGTTTGTTTTGATTGGCTCTGCTCTGTTTTGTTTTGCTTTAAAATACAAAAAAAAATAAAAAAGGAAAGAAGGAAGAAATAAAAGCAAGAATACAACAGAGCAGAACAACAATAAAAAAAACTAGAAAGTATTCACACTCATAAAACCAAAGCACCCAATGAAGAAAAAAATGAACGAAAACCAAAAACAATGAAGAAAAAAGAACAAAAACAAGAACAAAAGAAAAAAATGACCACTTCAGGGTATGTCTCTGCTATTATTGTTAGAAAGAATGATCAGCAAGAGCTCGGATCCAGTGTGATTAATCCCAGCAACTCAGCTGTAGATTTGTGTTGGGTTAGTGGATAATCCCAGTGAGCCTGCACCTTTTATTCCACTAAAGTTCAGGTTGGCTCCTGGCTCTGAGACTGGAATCTGATTTATTCAGCGACACTTTGTGTGCTTCCTGCTGGATCACATTATAGCAGAAAATTCTCCCCCACCCAAGTCAGTATATTTCAGTTTTTGTTGGTTTAACCTCCAGTTTACTTCAGTTCCTGTCTCCTAGAAATGGCTGGTCACTATGATGCATGGCTGTTCACTATGATGCTAATGGTAAGAACCAATCCCCAACGTCCAAGCATTCTGCCTCTGTACTTCCACTTTTCTACACCATAAAAACCTCCCTCACTGAACCTTCAGTGCCTGACTTCTTTGGGAGTGATCCCAGTTAGAACTGCTGGCATAAATAAAGCTGATTCTAGCCTCCAAACCTCAGTGCCACTTGGCTCTTGGTCACTGCACTGCTGTCACAGGGCTTGGCTCCCTGCCACCGTGAACTTGGCTCACTGGCATCCTGCTGATTTGAACTGGTTCTACTTTATTCTGACGCTGCCTAGATGAAGCCAGCCTGTATGTGTCTGTGTTTTGAGCTCAGTTGGCCTCCCTCTAAGATGACTATTGGCCAATCACTCTTTCCTGGGGGACATTTGAACCCAAATAACTGACCATCCATTACATCCACTGCTCTGTTCCACTGGTGTGTTTCTCTGTGGGGGCCTCTGAGGTCACCAGTAGTTACTATGTGTCTACAGATTTGGGTCACTCCTCCCACACAGAGTCAGGGCTCAGGGAAAGACCACAATTACCACCTCCTTCTGCACTGAAGTCTTTCTGTTCACTTTCCCTGCAGGATTCAAATCTCACTTCAGATCCTTGCTGGGTCCTTCCCTCCTTCTCTTCCTCATATTGCTGTATTTCACTGCTGGACTCCAAACCTCAGAGAGGCTTTTTCTCTGCTGTTCACCACTCCACCTTCTTTCCAGAAGTGTCTATTGATTCGCTTTTCAATCTCTTCTGTTATCTTTTTGAATAATTTAGCTTTGTGACTTTGATTTCCTCCTCCTGAATGCCTCATGGATTGGCACTGAGGGAGTCAGGACTTTTTATAGGCCTTTTGCTGCTTTGTCTTCTCATGTTTTATTGGTTCTGTGTTGTGCTGATGTTTGGGGGCCCTTCTAGTGGAACCACTTTGTTGCCAGTTTATCAGTCTCTTTAGTTATTGTCTACTTTTCAGTGATGCACTCTGAGCATGGCTGTAGATCTCAGTCTGTCTCCCTAGATCTGATGAATTCCATTAATTTGGCCTAGGAAAATGCAGTGTAATTGGCACAGCTCCCAGTTCTCTGAGAATGTACTGCAGTATTCCTAATGTCACAAAGGTAATCCAGATATTGGCATACAGAGAAAGCCTATTAACAGAAATAACTATGGTGCTCTTGTACAATGAATAAATTCATCTATAATGGTGTCAAAGACAAACTGGATATTGACATACCATAAAAACAAATAATATACCTTAACCATTATATTTTAAATTCTAAGACAAAGCAAGTATTGACATAGTAAATATCTATAAATGTGACAACTATACCTTCACTAGTAGCAAACAATTCAACAAAATAAGAGTTTTTAATAATTAATAAAGCTTAATGAGAGAATAAAAGAAGAAAAAATTCACAAAAGCAACTAAAGATGAAAAGGAGAAATAGAAGTGAGATAAAGGACCCTGTTAAGGAATAGAAAGAAATTAATAGAATTATCTAAAGGTAAGAAAAGAATAAATGACGAAAAGAAAAATTGGAAAAAGTAGCAAAAATAAAAGATTAAAAGGAAAAAATAAAAAGAGAAAGTCAAAGAAGAAAAAAAGAAAAAGAAAACAGAAAATTCTTCAATACCCCTCCCCCCAAAAAAACTGAAGAAAGAGGGAAAAAAGAAAAGAAAAATGAAAAAAAGAGTCAAAAAAAAAGAAAAAGAAAAAAAAGATAAACATTTTTCTCTGAATTTTTGAGTGACTAACTTCTTTCAAGGATCTACACTTTAGGACTCCAGCAAGCCACAGTTCCCTCTGCTCACTTTATGGCATGTAGGTTGTGAGATGCCCTGTGTCCCAGATGCCTCTCTGTCTGTCACCTTAGATTGTAGTGACTATACAAGCCATGATTGATAGGTTTCTCAGTAGAGAAGAGCAGGAAAAGAAAAAAGGAAAAAAGGCCTTTATTGCAGGCATGGGACAGGCTACAGAAGAGCACAAGATCCCTCTGAGACAAAACTGCGGACTTTTATTTGGTTTGGACATGGAGTGGAGTTGAAGGGGCAGGCAGCATGGCATACTGACAGCTGGCTGGGGGAGGGTTTGCCTTACCAGGTTGCGGTTAGGATAGCAGAAGTTGTCTAGATCATGGAGGGTGTCATAATTGAAGATAGCCCTCTCTGACCAGTGGCAGCCGTTACTGATCTTGTGGCCAAGCTGTCTGGCAGCAAATGGGTCCTTTTGCGGGTGGGAAGAAGTATTTTCCATTGCAACTTAATTAGAGGTGAGCTGGAGGCTACAAAACCCAAGCCACAATCCCTTGGAGAGTTGTCACCCTTTTCAGGATTATGTGAGAGAAAAATGCTTTGTAGATTCCACACACCTGCACCCATCAGTTGTTACCAGGGGAACAAGGGGGGAAGTCCTGAAGGACATGAGAGAAATCCTGATGTGAGCTCATGATTTATGAGACAGAATCCCTGAAGTGAGAGGTGGCTCACCTGTGAGGACCAAGAAGGGTTGGTAATGGATGGAGGCCGGTAGCGGCAGTAGCAGCAGCCAGAGGAGAGGGAGAAACAGGGGTGATGGAAAGTGGAGAGGTGGCTGGCTGACAGGGAAGAGCTCAAACCAGGGATAGCCCTGTGAGCCACTTGCTCTGTCAATCCAAGTCCTGGTACCAAAAATGATAGATTTCTTTTTGGCGCGGTAGAGAAGCAAGAGCAGGAAAAGAAAAAAAAAAAGACCTTTATTGTGAGCACAGGAAGGTTGCAGAAGAGTAAGAGATCCCTTTGAGACAGATGAAGAAAACCACAGGCTTTTATTTTGTTTGGACGGGGATGAAGTTGAAGGGGTGGGCAGAATGACATAACTGGGGGAGTGTTGCGTGTAAAAGGTGGGAGGTTCAGTTTTTGGGTTTGCAAGAAGAATGCTGAAGTCAGTGTGAAGGCAGGTGCTGTCCAGCCCCATGTTGGGCTGGCACCGTGCTGAGTATGGCTACATTTCATACAGGCAGAACCATCGTTGATGTGTCCTTGTTCGTGTTGGTAGGTAGGAAAACAGTCAGATGTCTGATCTGTGCTGGATATGGGTAGGAGGTCAAGGGCTTAAGTAGCTTGCTGTGCTTAATGCCGGTGCTTTCAGACCCAGCTGCTTTTGAAAGCCATACAAGCCAGGCCTAGATTCTCACCATGTAGGGCAGGGCCTTGTGTCCTTCCTGCCATGAATTCAAATTTCTCAGGTTTATGTCCAGTCTTCATCCTCTCTGTGACTGTCTCTTGCTGCTGTCTTTCAGTCATTTTGGGAGGGTTACATCAAAATCCTGAGATCAAGTTCCTTTTTAATTGTTCTGAATCTCAATCCTTAATAAACCCCTTTTCAAAATGGTGCCTGACGAAACACTCTCTGGCAATATGGTGGCACTGCATTGTATTCCTTCTTCAACTGTTGCCTGGCGTGTGGAGGTAGTTACTTCAGAGTTTTGCAGTTTATAATAGCTGTATCAGTCAGTGCTCAGAGTTAGGTGTAGAAGAGTACAAAAGGGCTGGCTGCATGTTGGTTATCTGAACATCCAGTCAAAGCTTGGAGGCCTGGAGCTCACTGTAGTGTTTCTTGCATATCTGTATCAGGAGGCCAAAGGGTCTGTGATGGAAGTCTGAAGGGCCTGCACTGGCAGGCTGGAGTCTGTACTGGAAGCCAGAAAATGATGTCGGAAGTAAAGGTAAAGCCCGCCTAGTGACCCCAAGCAACCAGGGAGCTTCAGTACACTGCATGGTACAAGCTGAAGGCCTGCACATCATACTCCACTTAGCCATGCAGCCTTGGTACCCTGCTTGGAAACTGGTAGGACCTGCCCAGCAACCCAAGCAGCCAGAGAGCCTTGGTGTGCTGTTTGGGTACTGGTAGGGCCCCTCATGGCAATTGCAAGCAGCCAGAGAGCTTTGGTGTGCTGAGTGGCACTAGCTGAAGTCCTGCATAACAACTCGACTTAGCTATGCAGCCTTGGTGTGCTACTCAGAATCTGGTAGGGCCCTACCCAATGACCCCAAGCATCCAGGGGGCATTGGTGTGCCACTTGGCATGAATGGAAGGCCTGCGCAGCATACTCCACTTGGCCATGCAGCCTTGGTGCACCACTTGGAACCTGCCAAACAACCCAAAGCAACTGGGGAGACTTGGTGTGCCACTTGGGTTCTGGTAGGGCCCCACCTAGCAACCCCAAGCAAACAAGGAGTCTTGGTGTGATGTTTGGGTCCTGGTAGGGCCCCTCCCAGTGACCAAAGTAGCCAAGGATCCTTGGTGAGCTGCTTAGGACCTGGTACGGCCCTACCCAGTGACATCAAGTGGCCAAGGAGCTTCAGCGCACCAAATGGCATGAGCCTAAGACTACACAGCATACTTACCTGGTCAGTCAGCCTTTGTGTGCCACTTGGTATTAGGTAGGGCCCTGCCCAGCAACCCCAAGCAGCTGGGGAGCTTTGGCACACCATGCAGAGTGTGCTGAAGGTCCACTCAGTATACTGCACCCATTCAAGGAGCCTCCAAGTGCCACACAGGACCTAGTAAGGCCTGCCTAAACACCCCCACTCAGTTGGGGCATCCCCCTACAACACCTACAGTCATCCTCAACCCAGGAAACTGAAAGGATTATGCCCTGTGTGGCATTATGTAGTGGAGGCGGGATTAAGGATGTTTACTTTAAAGTCACTCCCTCTTTCCCATGTGACAATTTCCTTTTTCCTGTCCCAGTGGCATGAAAAGGGCTCCAATCAGCCCCCTGTACATCCCTGTCCCAGTGGCCTGCCCTAAGCGCCACTCCAGTCAGAGTTTATAAATATATCTCACAAGCCACTTTCTGGTCAGAGGAGGCGATTAAGCTTGCTGTATCGGCTCCTCTCCATGTCTTTACAATAAAGGCTACTTTTATTTTATATTTTTTCTTTCTTATTGCACTGAAAAACCTATCAGAAACAACTTAGACTTTGCATTCAGTTGCCCCAGGGGAGTCCAGAAAAATGACAAAATGAAAGAACAACATGCAATCTCAAACCTCCAGCCCAACCCAAACAAGCCTATGAGACATGATATAGAAGAAAATGTAAGTCACACACCCAAAATTTCTAAAATCATGGCAACTGAAGTAATGAAACAGCTCCATGAAGCTGTAAAGGAAATCAGATCAGAAATAATCTCCCAGGTAAAACAAGAAATATTAAACATAATGAAAGAAATGCTGAACACATCTAAAGAAGACATAGTTAAAAAAATGGAGGAGCACTGCAAAAGGATGGAAACCATGAATGAACAATATAAGAAAGAATTACAATGCATGAAACAAATTCAAAGAGATATTCATCTCTGGCCAAACCACCTGAATGAATGTGAAGATAGACTTTCAGACCTCAAAGACAAGATTCCAGCTAGTGACTAGGAAAGGGAAGATCTTTTAAAAATAACAAGGACTCAGGAAATAATGATTCAACAGTTGTAAGGTGATGCAAACAAAAACAATATAAGATTAATAGGTGTAAATGAAAAAGAAGGTCACAGTACAAATAATGTCTAAAAACTATTTACAGAATAGCCAAAAATTTCCCAAATATGGGAAAAGAAACTGACATACAGATAAATGAAGCATATAGAACTCCAATTAGCCATAACAAAAATAAATCTACATCCAGACATGTAATAATCAACTTCCTAGAAATTCAACAAAAGAACAGAATATTAAAAGCTGTTACAGAGACAACACAGATCACCTATAAAGGAAAACCCACTAGAATCACAGAAGACTACTCAACACAAACAATGAAGAAGAGCATGGAGTGAAGTATTTCAAATCCTAAAAAGAAAACCACTTCCAACACAGATTGATGTACCCTGCAAAACTGTCCTTCAAAATTGATGGAGAGGGCCAGGAATGGTAAACACCTGCCTGGTGAGCATGAGATCATGAGTTCAATCCCTGGTACAAAAAACAAAATAAAACAAAACAACCCCCCTTCCCAAAAAAAACCCCAAACCAAACCAAACCAAACCAAACCAAACCAAAACAAAAACAGAACTGATGGAGAAATAAGAGGCTGGGGATTTAGCTCAGCAGCATAAGCTTCTGCCTGGCAAGTGTGAGGTTGTGAGTTCGATCCCTGGTACAAAAAACAAAAAAACAAAAAAACAAAAAACTTCCATGACAATGAAGAGTTAAAGAACTTCAGAACCACCAAACCAACCCTGTAAAGAATATTGAAAGATATTCTAGATAGACATAAAAATAACTATGACTTCAAGAACACCAACAGAAAAAACCACTAAGCAAGGCAAACAATTAAAAAGAGGGGAAAGCTAAAGAACCAACAACAGAAAGATAACATGACAAAAATAAGCCAATATACATCAGTTATAACTATTAATGGAAATGGCCTCAATTCACCAATTAAAAGAAACAGCCTGGCAGAATGGATCAAGAAAAACCATTCAACCATACGCTGTATACAAGAAACCCATCTAACTCAAAAGGAAATTCATAGACTGTAAGTCAAAGGATGGAAAACAATATTTCATGCAACAGGACCCCCACCCCTACAAAAAAGGCAGGGGTAGCTATTCTGTTTGCAGACAATGTGAACTTCAAACTAAGAATAACCAAAAGGGATAAACAAGGTCACTATATACTAGTTAGGGGAAAACTTCAAGAGGAAGAGATAACAATCTTATATATATACCAAAAATGGGAGCACACAGCTATATAAAACAAATATTAATAGAAATTAAAAATCAAATGTTCAGTAACACAATTATAACAGGAGACCTTAACACCCCATTGACACAAAGAAACACATCAACTAGACAGAAAATCAGCAAAGAAATAACAGAACTGAATCAAACATGTGAACAAATGGACTTAGTAGATGTGTACAGTATTCCATCCAACAACATCAGAATGTACATTCTCCTCAGCTTCACATGGACATTCTCTAAAATAGACCATATATTAGCCCATAGACCATGCTTAAGTAAATGCAAGAGAATTGAAATTATCCCATACATACTGTCTGATCATAGTGCCATGAAACTTAAAGTTAATGGCAAAAGAAACTGCAAAAGCTCTATAAACACAGGGAAATTAAATAATACACTCCTAAGCAATCACAGGGTCATAGAGGAAATTAAGAAATTAAACAATATCTACAAGCAAATGAAATTATAAATACATACTTGATCTTGTGGGATGCAATGAAATCAGTCCTTAGAGGGAAATGTATTGTGATTTCCCACATCAGGAAACAGAACAAATAAACAACCTTATGCTACACCTCAAACATCTAGAAAAAGAAGAACAAATCAAGCCCAAAGCCAAAAGAAGGGAGGAAATGATAAAGATCAGAGAAAAAATTAATGCAATAGAGACCAAGAAAACAATACAAAGAATTAATGAATCAGAGAGTTGATTCTTTTACAGAATAAATAAAATTGATAAGCCCCCTAGCCAACCTTATTAAACCCATTAAAAAAGGAAAAAAAAACTCAAATTGATGCAATAAGGAATGAAAAGGGCAAAATCACTGCAGACCTTTTGGAAATATAGAAGATCATCAATACCTACTTCAAAACCTCTTCTCTCATAGGTTTGATAACACAGAGAAAATGGACAGATTCCTAGAAATATATGAATTACCAAAGTTGGATTAAGAAGATGTAAAACTGCTGAATAACCCAATTGCAATTAATGAAATTGAAAATGTAATTAAAACCTTACCAAAAAAGAAAAGCCCAGGTCCAGATGGATTCACTGAAGAATTCTACAAGAAATTCAAAGAAGACTTAATTCTAATCCTCTTCAATGAAATTGAAAGGGAAACAATTCTCCCTAACTCATTCCTGGAAGCCAGTATTACCCTAATATCAAAACCAGAGAAAATCCAACCAAAAAAGAGAGCTATAGTCCAATCTCCCTAATGAAGATAGATGCAAAAATTCTCAATAACATACTGGCAAACAGAATGCAGCAAATAATCAAGAAGATTATACACCATCACCAAGTGGGATTTATCTTAGGAATGCAGGGGTGGTTCAACATATGCGAATCAATAAATGTAATCTACCATGTCAATAGATCCAAATATAAAAATTACATGATTAGTTCAATAGATGCAGAAAAAGCTTCTGATAAAGTCCAACACTCATTCATGATAAGAACCTTGCAGAAAATCTAAATAGATGGTCTTTACCTCAATCTGATAAAAGTCATCTATGACAAACCAACAGCCAGCATCATATTAAATGGTCAAAAGCTGAAAGCTTTTACTCTAAAATCAGGAAGAAGACAAGGATGTCCATTATCACCACTCCTATTCAATAAAGTGCTGGAAATACTAGCCAGAGCATTTAGACAAGAAAGAGAAATAAAAGGAATAAGGATAGGAAAATTAGTTATCATTGTTTGCAGATGACATTATACTCTATATAGAAGACCCCAAAAGCTCCACTGAAAGACTTCTAGGTGTAATAACCAAGTTGAATAATGTAGCTGGATACAAAGTCAACACTCAAAAATCAATACCATTCCTTTATGCAAACAACAAACTTCCTGAGAGAGAAATGAGAAGCCACACCCTTCACAACAGCATCACAAAAAAAAGAAAAAATAAAGAAATATTTAAGAATCAATCTAACAAAGGAAGTAAAAGATTTACTCAGTGCAAGTTATAATACTCTGAAAAAAGAAACTGAAGAGGATCTCAGAAAATGGGAAGACATTCCTTGTTCATGGATAGGAAGAACAAACATTGTGAAAATGGCCACTCTCCTAAAATTGTTATACAGATTTAATGCAATTCCAATCAAAATACCCTTAGCATACCTAACAGATCTAGAAAATCACTCCTGAAATTCATCTGTTACCAGAAAAGACCTAGAATAACAAAGACAATTTTGGGCAACAAATGCAAGGCAAGATGTATCAGCATGTTACTGGAATAAAAACAGATCTGAAGATCAATAGAATAGATTAGAAGATACAACCACAACTACAAACACACTCAACCACCTTATCTTTGGCAAAGGGGCCAAACATGTTCCCTGGGAAAAAAACCTCTATAATCAGTGGTGCTGGAAAAAGTGTCTTTCCATATGCTGAAAACTATAACTAGACCCATGCCTATTACTACCAAGTCAAAATGGATCAAAGATCTAAATGTTAAAACAAACACTAAATCTGCTGGAAGACAAAGTAGGTAGAAATCTTAAAGACATAGGGGTAGGCAGAGAATTCATGAATAAAAATCAAACTGCATGGGAAGTACTTCCCAGAGAATAACTGGGATCTTGTCTTATTAAAAAGTTTTTGCATGTCAAAAGAAATCTCCAACATAGTGAAAACAAAACCCACAAATTGGGAAAAAGTCTTAGTTAACTGTCCCTCAGACAAAGAACTATCTAGAAAATATAAAGGATTAAAAAAAATCAGACCCCTGAAATTCAAAGACCCAATCTAAAAATGGGCATATGAGATGGATACACACTTCTCAGCTGAAGAAATAAAAATGGCAAGTAAATACATGAAAAAATGTATAGCATCACTTGTCATTAGAAAAATGCAAATTAAAACCATACTGAGATTCCATCTCACTGCAGAAAGAATGGCCAGGCTCAAGAAAACCACCAATAACAAATGCTGGAGAGGCTGTGGGGAAAAAGGAACTCTTCTGTACTGTTGGTAGGAGTATAGACTGGTGCAACTACTGTGGAAGTCAGTCTGGAGGTTCCTCAGAAATCCAGGATTGGAAGTCCCATTTGACCCAGCTATTCAACTTCTGGTCATGTTCCCAGAAGAACTGAAAACATCATACCACAGTGATATATGTGCAACCATGTTTATAGCAGCACAATTTATAATAGCCAGATCTTGGAAGCAACCTTGATGCCCATTAACTGAGGAATGGATAAAAAAGATGTGGTATTTTTATGCAATTTAGTATAAAAAGGGGTCACATTGAGGCTTTTATAGGTAAATGGATGTGACTTGAGACCATACTCATAAGTGAAATAAGTCAAACTCACATGTGTAAATACCATATTGGCTCCCTAGTGTAAGAAACTGAAAGAATAAATAAGATCCCAAATCTTCAATACATATTGTGAAAGGGTAAGAGGAAAGGGGAAAAAATAACTCAGGGAAAAGGAGAAAAGAAGGAAGGGAAAAGAAAAAAGATATAAATTTGTATATATACAATTAAGATAGCTAAGATGATTGTGTTACTAATTCTATTAGTTTTTGGAACAAAACAGCTAACATTCATAGGATTGGATCTATTTTGAATGTTTATATCTGATAATCTCAGTAACCCTTTTGAAGATAACTATGCAAAATAACAACCTTAATTATGTTCCTAACACCTTGTTTTGAGGGCCTATATTGTCATTGTTTTGGGCTCTTCGCTATTATTTATTTGTTTCTTGTTTTTCTCATGATTTGTTTTGTTCTGTTTTTTCCTGTAATACAGAAAGGATAGATGTACATATATAGGCTTATGCATACATAGAACTTCTCCTAAAGAGTTTACAAGAATTGATTTTATTACAGGTGATTACAGCTACTTTGAAGAAAACAAGACATTATGGTAGTCATTGCTGATTTCCTATCATCTTGTTGTGATGTCCAGTAATGCTCTTATTCTTTATTTTGATTGGTTTTAGTGTGTACTGTTTTATTTAATTTCAGTATGTGTGAAGGTATGAACAACTATTTTGAAGAGAATAAGAGATATTATGGTAGCCATTGTTGATTTTCTTATTGTCTGGTTTTGAAGGCCTGTAATGCTTTCATTCTTTTGTTTTGATCAGTTTTATACTATTTTGCTTGTTTGAATTCATTGTATGGAAAGATATGGACAACTGTTCTGAAGAAAGCAGGAGACATTATAGTAGCCACTGTTGATTTCTTGTCTTGTTTTGAAATCCTGTGTTGCTTGCATTGTTTTGTTCTTATCTGCTTTGCTCTGTTTAGTTTTGTTGCATTCACTTAAAAAACAAAACACAAGGAATGAGTGAAGAGAAAGTTACCCCAGTTACAGTTTAAGCAAGATGTTTTGGTGACTATTTATTGAGGAATGATGCCTGGAAGGAAGACCAGAGTTGAGAAGGACAAAGAGACATGTGCCCATGTCCAGCAATCAGCTGCTTTTTACCTCATGTTATGATTTCTCAGGGCTCTTCCGTGGAGATGACAGGCAGAGATGACAGTCTGGCCAGAGGGAGGAGACGAGTGCCCTGAGGCCCTTTAGTCCTACTGGGCCAGCTGATAGGATGGGTCTGAACTCTGTGGCCTCATCAGTCCAACCTCCAGTGGTCACCTTTGCAGTTAGGACATGCTTGTGGGGCCTCTTATGACACTTCCTCTTAAGGTGGT
This sequence comes from Hydrochoerus hydrochaeris, assembly GCA_004027455.1. Classification (NCBI taxonomy): domain Eukaryota; kingdom Metazoa; phylum Chordata; class Mammalia; order Rodentia; family Hydrochaeridae; genus Hydrochoerus; species Hydrochoerus hydrochaeris. The sequence goes on along the minus strand of PVLA01007164.1, from coordinate 95,699 downwards.
CTGGCTTGTGGCAGTGACAGCAGGTCAACGTAACTTTTGAGTTCTTCCTGGAGTCCGAGAATCAGATTTAAGTCTATTTCTCTTAAGACTGTAACAAGGGCAGCAACTTTTTGGTTTCTTTGTTTTCTCTCTTTGGTTTTCTCCCAGTCCCAATTATAGAACACTAAGGAGGCAGTTTTTACCAAAGTATCAAGTGAACTATCTGGAGCAAAGTCTATCTTTTGTAGTTTTTTTTTTCTAATATCTAAGGCTGACTGGGTAATAAACATGTCTTTAAGCAAAATCTGTCCTTCTATTGAATTAGGATCTATGGATGTATATTTTACTAGTGCCTCTAATAAAGAATCTAAGAAGTCAGAGGAGTTTTTATCTTTCACCTGAAAAATAGCTGACAATTTAAAATAACTAGAAGGTTTGGTTTTGTCCTTTTTAGACCTTCAAGGATACACACTTGAAAATATCTTCTCACCAAAGCAGGAGTCATCACAATCCCTGACTTGAAGTTATACTACAAAGCTACCATAATAAAATCAACCTGGTACTGGAATAAAAAACAGACCTGAAGATCAATGGAATAGACTAGAAGATACAACTACGAACACACTTAACCACCTTATCTTTGATAAAGGGGTCAAGCATGTTCACTGGAAGAATGATAGTCTCTTTAATAAATGGTGCTGGAAAAACTGCTTTCCACATGCCGAAAACTAAAATTAGACCCATGCCCATCACCATGTACTAAACTAAAATCTAAATGGATCAAAGATCTAAATATTAAAACAGAAACACTAAATCTGTTGGAAGACAAAGTAGGTAAAAATCTTGAAGACATAGGGGTAGGTAGAGAATTCATGAACAAGAACCAAACCACATGGGAAATACTTCCCAGAATCAATAACTGGGATCATGTCTTATTAAAGAGTTTCTGCATGTCCAAAGAAATCTCCAGCAGAGTGAAAAGAAAACCCACAAACTGGGAAAATCTTAGTGAACTGTCCCTCAGACAAAGAACTTCTATCTAGAACTTATAAAGAATTAAAAAAAATCAGATCTCTGAAATTCAAAGACCCAATCCAAAAATGGGCATCCTAGATGAACACACAGTTCTCAGATGAAGAAATATGAATGGCAAATAAATACATGAAAAAATGTTCATCATCATTGGTCATTAGAGAAATGCAAATTAAAACCACACTGAGATTCCATCTCACTCCAGAAAGAATGGCCAGGATCAACAAAACTACCAACAACAAATGCTGGAGAGGCTGTGGGGAAAAAGGAACTCTTCTGCACTGTTGGTGGCAGTGTAGACTGGTGCAACCACTGTGGAGATCAATCTGGAGATTCCTCAAAAAGCTGGGGTTGGAGGTCCCATTTGACTCAGCTATTCCACCCTTAGGCATATTCCCAGAAGATCTGAAAACATCTTACCACAATGATATATCTGCACCCATGTTTATAGCAGCACAGTTTGTAATAGCCAGATCTTGGAAACAACCTAAGTGCCCATCAATTGAAGAATGGATAAAAAATTTTGGTGCTTTTATACAATGGAGTACTACTCAGCTATAAAGAATGATCACATTGAGATATTTATAAATAAATGGATGCAACTTGAATCCATACTCATAAGTGAAATAAACTCACATTTATAAATACTGTATAGTCTCCCTAGTGTAAGAAATGGTAAGAGTACATAAGATTTTATGGTAATCATGGTTCACCATTATATTGCTTTAAAGTCTTATGTTTTCATTCATTGGTTGGAATGGTTTTATTCTGTTTTGTTTGATCTTAATATATGTGATGGTATGAATAGTTACTTTGAATAAAAGACAATATGGCAGCCATTGTTGATTTGATATCATCTTGCTCTGAAGTCCTACCATGCTTTTGTTTTTCTATTACCATTGGTTCTATCGTGTTGTGTCTTATTGGATTTTAATATGCATGACAGTATAAACAATTTTTTTATGGAAAATGAGATAATATAGTAGCCATTGTTCATCTTCGGTTATTTGGTTCAGAATGCCTCATAATACTTTCATTCTCTTGAGTGGTTTTATTTTATTTTCTTATGTTTGACATTATTGTGTATAAAGTTAAGCTCAACTATTTCAAAGAAAGAGACATTATGATAGCTATTGTTAAAATCCAATTGTCTTGTTGTGAAGTACTGTGTTGCTTACATTGTTTTGTTCTGATCTGCTTAGATCTGTCCTCCTCTGTTTTATTCTCTTTAAAATTAAAAAAAAAGAAAGAAAATATCTCCTCCTCTAATCTCCTGTCTTGCTATCAGGCCAGTTGGGATGTTTGGGGGAACTGCTTGTGAGCCAGTGAGGACTGGTGGTTCCCCTGGCTGTCTATCTTCTAGCCTTTTAAAATTAACAATATAATATTCATCTCCAGAGGTAATAACAGCTTTTAATGTTGCTTGTCTCTCACTAGAAGTCAATGTTTGATTTAAGAGTAACATTACATCTTTCCAGCCTAGTTTATAGGTCTGAGTAAATCCTCTAAAGACACTGATGTACTTATTAGGATCATCTGAAAATTTCCCTAATTCTAGCTTAATTTGTGTTAAGTCATTGAGAGAAACAGACCTATGAATGGGGGTAGTCTCATAAAGATTATAATTATACCTGGAGTATAAATAAGAATTATCCTTTAATGAAAGCAAGTTTTAATATCAAGCAATTCTGGCCACTTTTCCTCTTTTTCACAGTATGTAATAAACTATTGCTTTTTGTTTATTGTAAAAAGGTGAGTTAGAGCACTTCTCTGGCTGTTCTGTGAAGGAGCTTCCCTCAGAAATGGACAAAGTCAATAAATATTTGAGGAACTCCACCTTGGGCCCTCAGGCAAAGTCTCCAAGGCATTTGTGTCCTCTATCTAATTACTGAGGTAATCTTTCCTAGCAGTAGGACATGGCTATGCTTTATTTGAAGCTCACAGGTTAAACATATTTATCATCTATCAATTGCATTTTACCTGTTAGTAAAGGCACATCAGTGCATATAGAAAAGGTTGATGGAAATCTCTTTTTCTCTTTGTTAACATATGTAAGGCACCCATGTAAATCATTTCTTACTAGTTTCTTTGAAATGTAACCAGCTGTTGCAAACTGCCTCAGCCTAATTTTTGAGAAAGTTTGTCTAACTGCCTGAAAAGTTTAAGGAACATCTTTAGTTTACTAATAGATATAAGTAGATGGGTAAGTGGAGATTTTCTCTGGTCATGAGCCAATTTCCACTGAGGAGTCTTTGGGTGTGTACCAGAGTCCCTCAATTATTCTCAGTTTCTGTTGGCCCAGATAGCCAGAGGTTAGTCTCCGGAAAGGAGTCCAGCTGTCTGTCTGGTCAACATTCTATTGGCTTCAGTGGAGATTCACCAAAGAGATGCTGGAGAAACTTGTTCTCTACTTTTAAGAGTGGAAGCTGCTATAGGAGTAATTGTTAATGGCAGCGTAACCACTGTTAGAGTTCTATAAGGGATAGTTAAAAGCCTGAGAAAGATTATTTTCTAGCACTTTATAAATTTACAATAAAGGGTTTGAAGTCCATAACCTGAAAGGTTGGAGAGCCTCCCTAGTCTAAATGTGTTTAGGTCCTGTAAGTGTGCTGCTTTTGGAAATAGCTCTTTCTGGTTTCACCCCAGAAGTTGGTTCTTTCCACTGTGTCTCAGGTTCTGTCTCCTGAGGGAGACTGTCAGAACACTAAGCTGGGATATGGCTTTTATGTGTGTTCTCCTGGAAGGGCAAAATTCTGATGTCTCATCTGACCCAGAGATGGGGTATGCATCCCTCATCTAAGACAACTTCCCTGTCTTTGGAGTTAGTAAATGTTCATTTTCTATGGACTTAAATTACCAGGAGAAAAACACTGGTAATTTAAGTCCATAGAAAATGAACATTTACTAGTCTAGAATTCTTTCTAATTTTACATGCCTCTAAAAAGCTAAGTACAAAATGGGGGAAATGAATAGAAGTAAAGCCAAAGAAAGGAAACTGAAGCAGAACAGGCTTGACATTTCCTCTAGAGTATGGAGGAGGATCAGGGCCAGTCTGTCTCAGTGAAACCTGTCCTCCAAGTCTTGAGGCCAGCTACCAGCCTAGTGCTTTTTAAATGGTGGAAGTAGCCTAGTTTTATTATAGGCATGTATGTTTCCTAAGTCTTATGTAGATTTTATTTAAAACCCACTTTACAGAAGTTTATACTAAAATTCTATCAGAGGTGTTCTAACATTGTTTTCTCTAGCACTACTGTCTAAATAAAGTCAAGCAAAGAGTACTAGTAAACTTAATAACTAATTTAAGTACAAGAACAAAACCTTATAAACATCTCATGTTTTAACTTAGTTATATCATCATTTCAACAAAATTATATAAAAGACAAAGCAATTATAAGCAAAGGGCAAAGACAAGGCACAATAATTATAAGCAAAGAAAAAAAAAGCAAACTTTGAAGCATAAAAATTTGTTATCCAAACAAGTTCCAGTCCAGAGTATGAAACAAAGCAAATTTTTACTTCCAGTGATCTTGGTGGAAGACCCCAAATGATATAGGGTAACAAAATTCCCAACCTACTATATGTCTGGTATGAGTTGTGTTCTCTAAAATAGAATGAATTTTAGGAACAATGGAGGTTAAGAGCAGAATATATTTATTGAGAGAAAGAAAGCTTCTGCCTGAGAGACAAAAAGGGATCCTGAGTGGGTTGCCACATTTTACTTTCATTTATATCTTTGTTCTTAGTTTTAAGCTCTGAATAGAGACAAATATAATTGCAACTGGTCAAGAACCCAGGCAAAAATATATATGCTAACAATTCTGAAGACATGTTTATTTTCATTTTACCCACACATTTAAATTAGTTCATTTGTGAATTAAAAAGAACCTGGCTTAATTTAACAGTCTTAATTTATGTGATCAGTTTATAAAAATATTTGGATCCAAATTATATTTATTGTTGTGGACAAAAAAATTAGGTAATGTAATTCAGATAGCAGCTTGATTTTTTTAAAAGGTAAGATCTTGCTATGTATTCCAGCTGGACTTGAACTTGCTATGTAGCCTGACTGGACACCAACTCAGGATTCTTGTGCCTTAGCCCCAAGTGCTGGGATTGCAGATATGCACCACCATGCCTGGTTTCAGTAGTTTGATTTTTTTTTTTTTTGCTACGTAGTTCAGATTTTATTGCCTAAATTGGCCTCACACTCATGATGATCCTCCTGCCTCAGCCTTCTAACTGCTGAGATTACAGGCATGTGCCCCCATATTCTGCTAATAGCTTCATCTTTAAAAACTCTTTTTTTGCTATTTTCCCCTCCTTTTCCAACAAACAGCTCATATGAGTGCATTCTGGGAAGATGGTCTCAGTTTAGTAACTTTCACATCTAAGAAAGAGATGAATTTCTATTAATGAGTCCAGACCAAAAAATGTGTATGGACAAAAAGTTGAAGGCCCAAAATCCTTTCATGTTTTTATGTTTGGTGGGCTGATAGAGCAAAACTACTAAACTAGGCATATAGAACCAAAGTGAATTCACCAGGAAAAGGCTTCAGATGGCACAGTGAGCCAAGCATGTTAAAAAAGAAATAACAGGAGCATTATGCATTGTGACACATGCCTGTAATCCCAGCTACTTAAGAGGCTGAGGCAGGAGGATCATAGGGTCAAGGCCAGCCTGGACAACATAGTGAGACTCTATTTCAAAACAAAAACAAAAACAAAAGCAAAAATGGAGCTGGAGATGTAGCTCAGTAGCAGAGCACTGCTAGCTTGTGTGAGGCCCTGGGTTCCATGTTTTGTGCAGGAGAAACCCCTTTCAAATCATGGAGCCGCCATAGTTGCTCTAGCTAAACTATGGGAGATTTGGAAGCAGTTTACCTTGGTGAATATGAATCCTGCCAATGCTCTCTCCTAGACCCATTTAATCAATAGAAGTTCATCTTTCTTAGACCTACAGGTAACTAAACTTGGACCATTTCCCCAGAATGCTCCCACATAAGCTGTTTGTTGGAACAAGATATTAAGCTTCCCATCTCTGTTTGATGCACACAAACACACACCCCAAAGTGTCACAGACACACAGGAAACACAACACCCAACAAACATTTTGCCTGCTTGAGGGTATCAAGTTTCAAAAATAGAAAGCTTAAACAGTGAAGAAAGGTAGTTTCCCAATGTGCACACTGAAGCAACTTAACCAGCACAGGAGTCTGTCTGTTCTCCCAAATATTTGTTCTTTGCATTAATGAAGGGTACTTGGGCAGCCTGACTGTGATCAAAGAAGGAAAGAGAGAGTCCCTGGAACAAAAGGGTCCCCAGAGCTCCCTATCATGGGGCTGGCTCACCGTGAGCAGCACTTCTGGCTGGCTTGCCAAAATCAAGACCAGACCCAAGTCTGGCCAAAAGCTAAACAAGAGGCCAGTTAAGTTAAGAGACAAAGCATTGCGGCAAGGCAGAGAACTTTATTTGAAAAGCTAGCTAATTCAAGACACAGAGGACTCTTATCCATAGTCCATCTTGCTAGAAGGCTGATTTAGAGTTGATTTATACAGGAGGTAATGGTCATACATAGATGGACAGATTTCTGCTCATAGGTGGAGTTTGGTGACCATATCACTTGGTCCTAATCACCTGGTCCCAATATATTTTCAGTTCTGCACCTCTCAAAACACAGATCAAATTTTCTCAGGCCATTTGTATGACTGATTAGTTTGCTCTGGTGCATAATGGACAGGGTAGACGGGTAACCAAGACCCTCTTACTGATCACCAAATTCATGGGAATGAAAGAAATCCAACTTCATTTGATATTGTGAAAGACAAAGGTCAGGTGAGCTTAGGGAGGGAGTCAGGCATGAGTTCTCGTCTCAATGCTTGACTTTATTTCTTTGCTAGTGTAACAATGATAAGTATCCATCCAGCCTCTGGCATGCTTCTCATTACAGGTAGCTCCTGCCACAGGGGTAGCCCAGCCCCTAGGCTTAAACCATCATGAAAAATGTTTTATCCTGTGTCCAAATCTGTCTTGCATTGGCTTCAAGACAGTGGTCTCAATGCTGTGCCAATAGATAACTATACAACTAATCCCTGTAAATTCATCAAAAAGAACAGTTTGTGTTTTCATTGTTTGATCATTTTTTTCATGCCTAAATCTTGTAATCTGAACAGTTTTTTTTTTTTTGTCTTTTTGAGATAGGGTTTCACTATGCAGTTCAGTCTGGCCTTGAACTCACTCTGTAAACCAGGCTGGTCTTTTTTTTCTTTTTATTTAAAGAGGAAAAAAAAAAAGCAAAACAGAAAAAAAGGGAAGACACAATACAGAATTTCAAAGAAAAAGAAAAAAAAATAAACAGAAATCACTAGTTGATAAATTACATATTGTCTTCTAGATATAGTTGTTCAAGTTACAAAATTAAAGCATACAAGGTGGATATTCAAACAGTGAGGCTACAAACAGTTCTGTTCAATGATCCAGCAAAAATTTAGCAACATGGTTATCAATCCTACATACTTAAACATACATGCAGTTATATCCTTTAGAACACTTTTCCTCCTTTTGCTTTTCAAGTCCATTATCTGTTTAGTTATATCGTGTTTCAGCTTGCTCAGTACCTTACTGATCTGTTTTGTTGTTATTTACTTTTTATTTATTTATTTAATTTTAATTTTTTATTATTTTGAAGGTAGCAAAATACAACAGAATAAGATGGAACAAAGCCAAATGAGACAGTGCAGTGAAATTGGTACAGAAACCCTCAACAGGTTACTGGCATAACAGTAACAGGTACCCTAGTATATCCCGTTATCTTCAGAACAGTTATTCTTTCAATCAGGTATAGCCAAATCAAAGGAAATACAGGACATTTTAGAACCTATCAAAACAGAATATTACACAGAGCAATACCATTAATCAGAACAAAGCAAAACAGTGATAACAATATTTGCCTTCAAAGAGATAGTAGAAGGAAATCTCCCTATTTACTGCATTGCATATGGTCAACCTCTCAAGAGATGTCTAGATCTCTGGCTCTCATTTGCTAACAGGGTGGTGGTGTTGGTGGGGAGTTTGATTCTCAGCCCACGCAGCGGTAGGCTCATGGGAGCCGCTGAGTGATTCTTCTCCTGCCTCATGCCAGGGGCGCTTACCAAGAGGGCGGGAAAACTGTCTTTCTGTGCTGCACCTTGAGTCCCTCCATGGTTGGAGCTCTGGGGCTGCTGGTTCTCCTCCCAGCTCAGGCCAGGGGCCCCTCCAGGCTAGTCTTGAGCTCACAATCAGCCTCCTGCCTCAGCCTCCTAAGGGCTGGGATTACAAGCATGTGCCACCACTCCTACCTTGAACAACTACTTTTAAGATAACAATATACAATATATTAACTAGTGCTAATTTCCCACTGTTTTTTGAAATTCTGTATCATTTTTTTTTTTTGTAAAAAAGACTGGCCTCCACTCTGCCTCCCTACCTCTCCCATAGGTGGGCCTGCAGACCCCCTCTTTCAATGTGGCTTAACATTTCTGAGTTTTAGCTCTTCTATAAAAAAAGGAAACAGTAACAGCCATGCATTCTATGGCTGATGTGAGAATTTAATGATGTGTATAAACCTCACGGTACATGCTAATTTCTTCATAGCCGGTCCCTAAGTCATAATACCAATAGATAACTACAGAGGTGGACATCATTGCTCAGTAAGAGAGCCTTAGCCCAGGCCCCAGCACTACCTGCTGGCCTCCGACAGCAGACACTGTCTCTACTGCCCTCCCATCCAGCATAGACGCAGAGCTAATCCTGAGGAAGAGGATCATGGGAAGGAGGAAGTGACACTCCTGGGATGGCAGAGCTGTGTTGTAATGTAAAGCCTGCCCTGCTGGTATGGAACAGGTTCTTTGTCTTTTTTTTTTTTTTTTTTTGGTACCAGGGATCGAACTCACAACCATGTGCTTGCCAGGCAGGCTCTTAAGCCACTGAGCTAAGTCCCCCGCCCAGATTCTTGTCCTGCTTTCACTCTTGCTGCGGGAGCACTTTCAGCTCCTTCATCAGTTCCTTGAGTCTCATATAGCGGCGCCAGTGCTGGCTGACCAGTGTTACTGAGGTGTTGATCCAGGGAGGGGTCTCTGGGGCATGTCAGCAGACCCTTTTGTGCCTATCAGGTGACCCTGGTGGAGAGGGACCTTCCCGAGCCTAAGGAGCCTACAGGTCATTGTCAGGCTTGTCCCAGACTCCTCGAACAAGACCATAGAGTGGTGACCCTGGGCAGAGACCCTGGCTCCCCTCGAAGAGCAGAAGCAGCAGCCCAGGAAGGAACAGTGGTGCTGCTACCACCTCTCTGTGCTGGGTGCTGTCCCAGCCCAGGGACCTTCCTCTGCACCAGCAAAGCTGGTCGTCTGCATGCTCTTCTTCTGCACGGGGTTTCTCTGTCTCTCGATCCCTCAGACTCAGGGCAAGGCTGATTGTTCTCTCCAGGTTCTGGTGTCTTAAGACAGAATCACAGGTCGAGGAAGCTGTAGGGACAAAAACTGAGAGTAGAGTTCAGGGTGTGTGTAGCTATTAGGGTGCCACGTAATGCTGGAAGGAGCAGAGGGTGTTTGCAGACGATGCCCCTTTTTTCTTCACTGGCGGGGGGGGGGGGGGGGGGTGACTGCCATCTCACACTGCCTTTGCCCCTGCCGGGGAGGGTCCCAGGCAGGGGCAAAGGGTTCAGCGCCATCTGTTCTTCCCTGGGCTGCTGCTTCTGCTCTTTGAGGGGAGCCAGGGAGTTCTGCTCCCTTTGCCTTTTTTTTTTAATAAACACACTGAGATTCTGAGAGGAGGAGGCACTTGTTCTGTGTCACACATTCGGTGGGGCCTGGGCCAAGATGGTGAATGGGCCACTGTAAGGCCTCCTTGACCCCCACCAAGTTCTGCTGGCCAGGTTCCACCCTAGGTGGGACTTGGAGGCAGTGATAGTGTGGGCTGCTTGGGGACCCGATACCTCTGTCACTTGCTCACTGTGGAGTGATCCTGGTTAGGGCCCAGTTTGTTCTTTGGCCTCAGTTTCTACAGTTATATAAGGAAGTTAACATATTCTTAGCCATACACTCTTGCCTCCCAGAACCCCTGTGCACCAGAGCTGAGAGATGGTCCACGGCTCCATGTAAAGAGGGCAAACAAGGCCCTGAGATAGAACAGGAGACCTGGGGCCAGCTCTCTCCCAGGTCCACGGTCCCAGCTCTGAGAGTGTGACCAAACAGCTAAGACGAGGCCGCAGGGAACCACGGGCCGGCAAAGCCCAACCTTTTTGCATCTCTAGTTTTCTTTAGCTTTCCCTCAGCCCCCCTTTGCTTCCAGTTCACAATTTCACCCCAGCTGAGGCAAGGCCCCCCTCCTCCACCCCCAATTAGGGCTGGTCACAAAAGCTGGACCATAACCAGACAAAGGGATGGAGATGAAAGCGTGGTTGTTATGGCAACCTGACAGGGTTGCTGGGACCCAGGGGAGGGGCCTGGCTGTGTGCCTGAGCCCAGCATCCTGATGACCTCTGAGTGTGAGCCAGGGTGGCCCAAGGGGCCCACAGGAATTCCCTGCCTGCTCTGGGCCCACCAGAGCTGAATGTACAATGACAACCTCACCCCTCCACGGGCAGCACCTGCTCCCCGAACCTCTCCCAGCGGCCCCATTATCCTGCACCTGCTGCCTGCCCCCCCTCTGCTCCCCATTCTAGGCACTCTCCCCATAGTTCTCTGTGCATCCCCAGGCCCAGCTGTCTGCTCTGACAGCCACGAAGGGCTGTGGAACCAGGAGGGGTGGCAGGGAGGGTCCAGGCAGGGCAGAGGGTTCAGCTGCTGATCTAGCTCTGCCTGGAGAGCAGGCACAAAAACACCACTGTAGTGCCTCAGTCTCCTCACCTGTGAAATGGGAGCAGCCACACCATTGCTCAGGGCCTCTGAGAGTCCCTCTGCTTCGAAAGAGATCTGAGGCCAGCATGTTCCCAGAGCTTCGTGACTTAGCCAGCTCATGAAGAGAAGAGGCAGAGGGTTGTCTCAGAGTCTCCCCTCTTAGACTGAAATAGAGACCTGAACCTCTTCCTGTGTTCTTGAGAGTCACTGCTGGAGATGGGGAGAATGTTTCTGCATCTCCTGAAAAGTACAGGGGAGATGGCCTTACAGAGATGTGTTAGAGAAAAATGACACCTGTGCTGCGAGATTTTCACTAGTCAGAGCATGCTGACTGATGCTAGGTGAAAATCTGAATGAGAGCATTTTTGGATGTTTCTGAGGTGGATACAACAAACTGAAGCAGTCTAGTATCTTCTTTTCTATCTAAAAAGAATGGACTAGACCTGGGTTAGGGTAACCCTGTGCAGGACTCTCCTGGATTCAAGTAATGGTGGCGTGTAGGCATTGACGGTGATGGCGGTGAAGGTGCGCCATTCTGGGTGGCAGTGGTTATGGTGGAAGTAGAGGAGAGGATGGTATTGATGATGTCTTGGTGGCGGTGATGGTGATAACAGCACGAAGGGTGGAGGCCATGGTGTGGTGGTGGCAGAGATAACGGGAGTGGGTGTGATGCTGGAGCTAATGGCCGAGCTTTAAAAAGAAATAAAAGCCCCACTAGGTAGACAGCCCTGTTATGGATGAGGCCGTGTGAAAAGTGCTCTGTGCCCAGGATTTCACCGAAGTTTTACAATATCCCTGAGAGACGTGTCGCAGCTGAGGAAGCTCAGGCCTAGAGGACGGATGAATGCTTGCTGCCATGTCTCATCCCGTCTCCAGAAAAGCAGAGCATGAGGTGAGAGCTGGTGCTGGGTAGTTTACTTTTTTTTTTTTTTTGGGGGGGGGCGTCTTTCTATGTAGTTTAGACTGGCATCAAACTCATGGGGATCCTCCTGCAAGATGACAAATTTCTCACAGGCTCCGGGCCCATGGCGCTGTGTTACTGCAGGGGAGTGTGCTTGGGTCTGAATGGCTGGCAGGTTCCTGCAGTCGCCTCATGTCTCTTGTCTCAGAGATGCCTCGGGTCAGGTTGAGAGACACACAGCGCAGGCCAGGTCCATGGCGTCACCTTACACCTGTGTGAGGCTGGCGAGCTGCGGGATGTGAGGTCAGGCTCGGATGTATCTCAAGTACCTGGCTCTTAGGTCATGATAGAGATTTAAACCTCAGCTGCTGAATTTCAAATTCCATCCTCTCCCTATTCTCTCAGGAAGCAAGGGAAGAGACCATAGAGCATCTCACGTTTAGTCATGACTTCAAAAAGCCCAAACCACTAGGCGCGCCCCAAGAAGTTCAGTTTTGGGCGGGGGTGTAGCACAGTGGTGGAGCGTTTGCCTAGCATGTGTGAGGTCCTGGGTTCCCTCCCCAGCACTGCAAAGGCCAAAAACCAACCAAGCAACAAAACCCTCAAAACAACCAGAGTTCAGTTTCTTGTTGCTGTCTGTCACCGCCCCTGCCATATTCTGGGATCCCCAAGTACTCCAACATGTGCTCACAGTGGCCTCTAGGTGGCACTAGCGCATCTTTGGCGGAAAGAAGTCAGAGTGGCAAACATCAAGTTCTTAATTAACAGAGCAAGTAACATTTCCAAGTGCTGAATAAAATTCTAAACATCATGCTAAAAATAAATAGCATATTTCATGACTGCACTCTTTACAATTCCTTCCCCTGTGTCATGTCATCTTTTTCTTATCTTTGTTCTCTGACGATCCCTCAAATAAAATAACCTGCTTTTGTGTGGGAGGCTCTCTGCCCTGTGGGACTCCAGAGAAGGCTTTCCTGAAATGTGCACCAGAGCCTTGCCATGAACGTCTCCTTAGTTTGTTGGGGTGCAGATTCTTGGGGTTCTTCCCAGTGCTGTGTGCTAGGCAAGTGTGCTCCCACTGAGTCATCCAGACTCTTATGCCAGGGGACTTCTGCGCAGTTTTACTGTCACTCTAAGGGTGACTCTAAGTTGTGCTCCTCTTCTTGCTGGGAGGGACTAGCTCATCGGGACCGTCTCTCTCCTTGGCTGTCTCTGTTATCTAATTAGTACTAAAGACTTCTGAACTGAGTTCCATACACTGACATTCATATGTCTGTCCTCTCCCTCTCCTCCCTTCTCCTCAGCACCTGTTCTACGAGTCCATGAATCAGGGTTGATCGCCAGCTTGTCTGCTGGCTTCACACGCTCACCCTACCCTGCAGGAGCAAAGCAGCTCACGGTCAAGAGGGTCTTACTTTTGGCCACACAGCTGGAGAAGTTGAGCCGCCCTGGGGTTGTGATCTGTATGGTCAGCTCGCCTAAGTCAAGACTGCATTCCTTGGAATTCCTTTCCCCGTGTCATGTCATCTAGTGTGGGCCTTCTGAGACATTCTATGTGACAACTGCAAGGCAGAAGTGAATTGGTGTCTGGTGTTTTACTCTGGGGAGGTCCACACAGGCAATGGTTGCTATGGCAGCACAAGCCTGTCACTGGCTCATCTGGCAGGAGTGAGCAGCAGAAGGTCCACAGCCAGTCTCTTCTTTTGCAAGGTGTGTTTGCCCCAGTGGCAAATGGCACCAGGTTTACCTGAAGGTGACTTGTGTCACTGAGGGCTGGGAGGTGTTAGACAGACCTGCCTCAGCCTGATGTGTTCCAGCTTGTCCTGCCTCACATCTTTCCTCCTCCATGGCCAGTGCTGCTGACTCTGTCCCCACGCCAGGTACACAGACTTCTGCCTTATATAAACTGTTTAACCAGAGCTCACAACTGAGGAAGTTCAAATTCCTTTCTTTCTTTTTTTTGGTACTGGGGATTGAACTCACGACCTTGCCCTTGCAAGGCAGGTGCTTACGGCACTGAGCTAAATCCTCAGCCCCTAAATCCCTTTCTTTAATAAAGTTTCTATTACATATTTCAGGTGGTCCTGCTTCTCTGATCAAGCCCTAAAAGATGTAGGCATTCGAAAAGCAGTGTTGTGGTACAGCATTGGGGACGCTGAGACAGGAGGATCATTGTGAGTTTGAGGCCAGCCTGGGTTACATGGTGAGTTCAAGGCCAGGCATGAACTACATAAGGAGACCCTGTCTAAAAGAAAACCAACCAACCAACCATCCAACAAACCAATCAACCAACCCAGCAGAGTTAGACAAATGCGTAGATACACATTGTTTTCTTATGATTAAAATCATTTTCTGAGTCAAACACAGCCATCATGGTTGCCCCATATGTCCCAACAGATAGACCTTTCAACAGCTTGTGAAGTGACTTGATTAACCACATGAATATTTCTTGAGCACCTGTCGCATTCCAGGTGTTGTGTATGAGGTACTAAGTGTACCAACAGGGGCGAGACCTGGGTCTGGACTGGCAGGAGAAACACTGGGGTGAGGATGGAAGAGGATAGAAGAAACTTCCTCATTTTGATTTGGTTCCATCAGCTCCAGCCTTCAACTTCTGGTTCCCAGGAAGTCCCAGGAAGGTTCAGGCATGATTGCAGCTGGTGAAGCCTATGCCTTGGCCAATGCTGGTTCCTTGGGACTAGAGGTCCGCCTGTATTTTTGTGCATGCTGGGGGAAAGAAGGGTGTGACTGAAGTGGACACCAGCTCCTCTGCTCTTCCTCAGATTGGATTAGTCTGCACAGGAGGAGCCTCACCCCTTAGAACAGGAATCCATAAACTCTGCTGTTCTTTCCCCATATTCTTTTTTTTTTGTCTTTTTGAGACAGGGTCTCACTATGCAGTTCAGGCTGGCCTTGAGCTCACTTTGTAGCCCAGTCTGGTCTCGAACTTGCAACCTGCCTTAGCTCCCGAGTGCTGGGATTACAGGTGTGAGCCACCGTGCCCAGCTTCCCCATATTCTTAAAAATAGTTAAAGCTGGTGTGACAATTATTAATTATTCCCTAAGGCCACCCACCTTTCTTGTTGATGGGAGCTTGCTATGTGGTTCAGGCTGGTCTTGAACTCATTATGTAGGCTGGGCCAGCCTCAGCTTGTGGTGATCCTCCTGCCTCAGCATCCTGAATGTTGGGATTACAGGAGTGTGCCACCACGACTAGCCTCTGAGGTTTTCTTAAGGTTCTTGCCAGTTTTGGTTTGTTTAATTTTGTTTTCCTACAGAGAGCCAAGGTAAGACAATTAAAAAAAAACTACAGAATATTTTGCCTTTTGTCACACTTGTTAGAATTTATGCTAAAAGTGATATTTCCATCAAAAAGCCAGTTGGAAATTATTCTGAATTGAAAATTGGATTAATCAGGGCTGTTTGGCATTGAGATAGATCTCACAATAAGCATAAGAAACTTTAACCCTATGTGCCTTTCCCAGATTAAGGCACAAGTAAGTGAGCAAGGACTTGTGTGGCCTTCTCCCAGGCCCTCCCTGTGAAGAATCTGCCATCCCTGCAGTAAGGCTGCCATTCGGAGCTTTGCCAGAAGTTGCCTTTATATATCTGTAACCCCAGGAAGTTTTGTCTGTCTTTCTGCTAGGAAAAACAGCTACTATGTATTGAGCTTTCATTATGTACTAGGAATTGTATGAAACTTTGAAATGCATAACTTCAGTCCTTCAAACAGTTCTTTGAAGCAATTTATTGCAGATGGAGAAACTGAGGCACTGAAAAGTTAAGTAACTTGTCCAGATTCAAATAGCAAGCAGTCTGCTTCTCCCTCTGTGACAATCCTTCTCCTGCTGTAGACCCCAGACTCTGCGAATTCCTGGGCCTGGTCTCAGATGTACTGAACCAGAAACTCAGACTGGATACAAGCAATGTGTTTAAAGTCTTCCAGGTGATTCTGATACACACCAGTGTTTTATTTTATTTCATTTTTTGGTTGCTTTGTTTTTAGGCTTTTTGAGATAGGGTTTCACCATGTAGCTCAGATTGGCCTTGCATTCGCCATGTAGCCAAGGCTCACCTTGAACTTGCAGTGCTCCTTCTGCCTCAGCCCCCAAGTACCACCATACCCAGCTGCATACCAACGTTTTAAAACTACTTGTTCCAGGCAATCACACGTGCATTTGGATCATGAAGCTCCTAAATACCACAGGCCACTGGGGAGGGTTGCGTTATAATGGCCAGCAGTGCTGACAGGAGGGTTGCTAGGGTTAGGGTAAGCAGCCCAATCCTGGGGCCTAGAGGAAGGATGTAAGGTAACTGGGGGTGTGCTTGTCAAGGGGTTTGGGATCCTGATTCTACCTCTTTCTGGTCTTTACTTTCTGGGCACCAGGTACTCCCAGCCATGGGCTAACTGACTATGGACTGATACCTCTGAAATGGTAAGCCATTGTTTCTCAAACTGAGTAAAAAAAACCCCTTTCCTCCTGATAAATGGATTATCTCAGGTATTTTGTTACAGTAATGAGAAATTGACTAATAAAAATATTCTCAGGAAAGCTGGATTTCAGTGTAGGTCCCCAAAGAGAGGTAGAATTAGAAAAGGTAGAGGAGAGTGGAGAGAACATAATTTGGGAGGGATAAGAAAAAAGCATGGTATGGGGAGTGGACTTTATGAAGGAGCATTAGAGACTGGACTAAATTAAACAGGAAAAAGATAAGGAAGCATAAATTATGCTTTATGCTATACAATAAACTATCAATACTTGCTCATTTACTCATGGAAGAAGTTTGAGTTCACTTTGAGCAATATGGCAATGTTATAAATGTCTGAGCAAAGGAAGGATTCATTTAGTTTGAGAAGCAAAGAGATTTTGCTAAGGTGGAGCACATTAATGCAGCAGGTTTGTACATGCAGTGAGATACTCTAAGCTGCTTGCCACCTCATCCCCCTTTGTCACATCTCTTAAGTGTTCAGTGTGTACAGTGTATTTTAATTATATTCATGCTTCCTATTACCCACACTTGTCCCCCTCTCCATTTTTTCCCTTTCTCTTGTCTAGTAATAGTCTCCCACCTACTTTGCATGCATTAAGCAGAGGGCATTTATATTCCAATAAAAACTCAGGGGTCCAGTGCAGAGGCTCGGTGTGAGGACGTGCACACATGTGTACGTGGGAGCTGGACAGCTCCCTGAGGCAGCTGGTAGCCCTCATGGTTATGGCGTTAGTGACAAAATACTTGCTAAGACAAAATAATTCTGCTCATCATCTCTGCCTAAGCACTTTTGTTGGAGGGAGCAGGAAAGGGCTGTATATGATCGGTTTTAACCTTAATTCTCAGATCACGTAGCTCTCTCTGAAAGTGTTGATAAGCACAGAGATAAGGAAAAACTATGCTGACTCAATTTCTGAACAAGATGTGCTACTTACAGACTGCAAGAGTAATTTCCATTCCTAAGGTAATGTTCAATGCAAACGTTAATCTGTCTTTTTCCTTCAAAAACCTGTATGGTATTATCTTTACACGTTATTTCTGATTGGAAATGAGTTGTAATGAAATCATTTGCCGTGGTTTGGAAATGCAGAGAGACTAGAATGTGTCACCTCCAAGACTACAGTACATTGTGAGCTAGAGACTGGGATGTAGCATCAGACAGAACTGATTAACCAAACCTCCCAATAAACAGAAACAGTTAACCTTAGAGGACTGAGGTAAGGACTAGAAATAGGCGAAAAGCAGATAGCATGTGGGGCACGTTGGAAGGCAAATAATAAGAGACAGAATTATCTAGTATGCTTAATAATTTTGTGATCTCCTTAAACTGGGAAGATGCCCCTGGAAAATGCCCCTATCTTGTCTTGCTAGAAACTTTGGCTCTGCAGCTTCACATCCTACAGGGTTGAGGATGATTCTAGTGATGAGTTGACCATAGCTGTAGGGTAAATTCCCAGAAGTGGAACAGGTCAGCCTAAGAATGTATGCATTTTTAATTTTGATGAATATTTTCAGTTGGCTCAATTTACTCCCTCTCTAGCCAGGTCAGTCAGTTAGGTAGATGGTTTATAAACAAGGCTAAATAGCAATTTCTTTGGGGGAAAAAGAGACCAAGTCCAGCCTTAGAATATGCTATGCAGGCTGGTCTTGAACTTCAAATCCTCCTGCCTCAGCTTTCCAAATTCTGAGATTATAGGTGTGTATCACTATCCATAGCTCTTCTTTATGGAAGTTTTACAACATTCCTACAAATTCTTTGACACACCTTCCAAGGAGACATGGGTCTGTGTCTCTTTCCTGAGACTCTAAGGATGTTGACTCATGATGGCTTTGACTAACAGTTGTGGTAGGATTGGTGCTACACGATTTCTGGGGCAACACAGTAAAAGGCCACTTGCTTCTACCTGGTTCTCTTAAGACCCTCACTCTGTGTCGAATCTCCCTGAATGATTAGCCTAGAAAACACATGTGTAGGTAGGCTGGTCAATAATTCAGCACAGAAAGGATGAACTACACTCAGCTTCCCTTTGTCTAGGACACTCCCTTTAAATATCTTTAAGCCTCTCCTCAAATGCTACCTGATCAGAGAAATTGTCCTAATTCCAGTGGATTAGACTATGACCAGCACTTTATTTTTTTAAAAAATTGTTATTTGTGATGCTAGGAATGGAATCCAAGGCCTTGTATGTGTGGCACAGGAACTCTGCCAAGGAGCTACATCCTCGGCTCCTAACTCCAGGGGAAACAGTAACCTTTGTCCTCTTGCCCTGCTGTGTTTTTCTCTGCATTACTAATTTTCATATGACATGTAATGATTTTACTTATTGTGGCTCTTCCTGGTCAGGAAGAGAAGAATCAATAATTCTTTTAAAGATTATAAATTGACAATTTATAATTATATAAATTATGGGGTATAAAGTGATATTATGACTCATGAATATAAATCAAGGTAGTTTACATATATGGAATAGCACAAGAAATCCTAGGCAACAAGAGCAAGGCAGGTGTCACAATACTGGACTTCAAGTTATATAAAAAAGCTACAGTGATAAAACAGCATGGTATTGGCTAGAAAACAGACTTGTGCATCAGTGGAATAGAATAGAGGATACAGAAACATTCAGATGATCCTCAGCAAAAGAGCCAAAAATTTATCCTGGAGTTGAAAGATAGCCTCTTAAATAAATGGTTCTGGGAAGACTAGCTATCCACATGTTGAAGATTGAACCTAGATCTATATCTCTCACTATGTACTAAACTAAAATAAAAATGAATCCAAGATCTAAATAGTAAAACAGAAACACTTAACCTGTTGGAATGTCAAGTAGGTAAAATTCTTGAAGACATAGGCATAGACAGGGACTTTCTGAATACAACCCCAAGTGCATAACAAATAACACCAAATATCAACAAAGAGGATCCTATCAAATTTAAAGAGCCTGTCAAATTCTGAACAGCAAAAGAAATAAGCAACAGCGTGAAGAGACAATCTACAGAACAGGAGAAATTTTTGCCAGCTGTTCCTTGTGCCGATGGCTAATATCTAGAAGATACAAAGAACTCAAAAAAGTTAGATCTCCCTTCCCCCCAAAAAAGACTCAATAAAAAAATAGGCAACTAAACTGAACAGGTAGTTCTCAGAATAAGAAGTAGAAATGGCTAATAAATACATGAAAAAAAGTTCAGCGTCTCTGGCCATTAGAGAAATGTGAACTAAAGCAACACTAAGATTGCATCCTATCCCAGAAGGAATGGCATCATCAAGAAATCAGATAACAAGGGATGGTGGTGAGGCCGGGCGTGTGTGTGGGGTGACACTTCTCCATTGCTGGTGGGAGTAAAACTAGTACAACCGCTGTGGAGATCAATATGGACATTCCTAAAACACAAAAATTAGAAATTCCACCTGACCCAGCTATTCCCCTTCTTGCTGTCTTCCCCACAGAGTTAAAGACATACTGCACCAATACACACATACCTATGTTTATCACAGCACAACTCACAGTAACTGTATCTTAGTAGTGGCCTATATGGCCATGAACAGATGAATGAATAAAAAGCTGTAATACTTATACACAATGGAATACTACTCTACCATAAAGAAGGATAAACTTGGGTAATTTTCATGAAAATGGGCCCACTTTGAAGCCATAATGCTAAGTGAAATAAACCAGATACGTAATCTTAAATATCACATGGTGTTGCTTATATAAGAAACCCAGAATATAAATAAAGAGCAAATGAAAAGCTAGGAAAAAAGGAGATGGAGGAAGGTAGAAGGTAGTAGGGTAGGGGGAAAATGCAGCCAGGAGAGGAGGGGAAGGGGCATGAAAACAAGCCAGCTGTGTCCTGTGCATGTACCAACTCCTCAGGATGAATAAAATCATTATGCACTGCGAACACATACTAATAAAAACAACACCATCTGTTAACTGTATTCACCACACTGTGATAGGACTGAAAGAAATATTCCCTGTCGGCTTCATAAACTTTAACCCATCTCCCTGCCCAGGATGCCAGGGAGGAGCTGCTTCTGCTCCTCTTTTTTTCAAACCAAATTATTTAACCTCTTTATTTATTATTATTGTTTTTGAGACAGGGTCTTGCTGTGTAGTGCAGGTTAACCTTGAACTCACGGTGATCCTCCTGCCTCAGCCTCCAAAGTGCTGGGAACACAGGCATGCGGCAACGTGCCTAGCTTTTAACCTCTTTATTATTTTATTTTATTAGCATGTGTTTGCAGTACACACTTGTTACATTCCTTGTGGGTAGCTGGTACCTGTGTACAACGCGTCGTAATTTTTCACCCTTTTTTTCTCCTCCCATTCCTGGGGATTTTCTTCTAAAATAAGAACAGAAGCTGGGTGTGGTGGTGCACACCTGTAATCCTTAATCTCTGCCCTCTGGGAGGGTGAGGCAGGAAGACTTTCCATCTGGGCAATTTAGCAATTTAGTAAGACCCTGTCTCAAAGTAAAAACTAAAAAAGGGCTGAGGGGTGCAGCTCAGTGAGAAGCCCTTGGGTTGAATACTCAGTTTAAAGGAAAAAAGAAAAAGGGGGAGAAGCTCAGAGCGAGAGCTGAGTGTACCCTGTTCTGAGCAAGGCTGGGGGTGAGGGAATTTCCCTACCATGCTCGGCAGCAGGGGGTTCAGGCTGAAGGGAAAGTGAGACAGGGTCCAACTTGGAGGCCAGCGCTGGCTTCCAATTCGAGGTGATTCTCCTGCCTCAGGCTCTGGAGCACTGAAATTACAGGTGTGTGCCACCACGCCTGGCACCGGTCTGTTTCCCCACTGCCTGGTGACGGAAGATAAGGCTCCCAGACTCTGAACTTCCACTGCCCCTGTCCATGAAAAGGGCCTGAAGCCAGGAGTCTGGAAAGCTGGCCCAGGAAGGGGCTTTGAGCCAGCTCCTGCTGTGTAGAGCAGGCATGGTCAGCGCCTGGTCCACTGTTAGCAGGGCTGCAGGACCGCGCTGGGGAGTGTCCAAGCCCCCGGAGCCCTCACCCTGGGCCTGTAAGTGCTGTCCTGCGGGGCCTTCTGGAGCCCAGGGCCTGCCCTATGCTGCAGGGCCCCCGAAGGTGACGCCCCCAGAAGCAGCCCCCAGGGGTTAGGCACAGGAGCCGTCGGCCCCCTGTCCTCCTGGGCGGCATGGGGCATCTTCTCTGGATCAAGCCCCAGTAGCACGGCGTCGCGCTCACCTTTCCAACCCCCATCCCGCACTCCGCGCCCCAGCTTCCGGGGATCGGCTTCCAGTAGCGCCTTTGCCTCCAGGCGCCTCCGCGAGGCTTATCTGAGCTGCAGACGCCGGGAAGGTGCAGGGCCGCGGCTCGGCCAGCAGAGGGCGAGCTGGCTCCGCGTCCTGGGACTGAAACGGAGCCCAGGTCTGAATTGTCCGCCGCCCTCTTCCCGTGGAGGAACAGGGTTTTGCTCTTTGATGAGTTCTTCTGGTCCTGGTTTTGAATAAGCCTCGCAGAGGCCTGACGTGTTTTGTGTTCAGAGCCCAGAATTTGCTGGAAGTTCAGCCTTTATTGTTCAGATTCAGAAAAGACCTCTAGAGAAAATTTGCCTGTGGGTGGCGCCATGTAGCTTCACCAGACAAATTCAGAGGGTGTGGGGTCATCAGGGCCGCTCGTCATCTCCATCTTGCGTGAGGGGCCGGACTTCTTTGTGTCGCAGTTCCCAGCCATCTCCCCCAACTTCCAAACACAGGCAGAGGCAGAACAGCCTTGAGAAGCAAAGCCAGGACATCTCTTAAAAAGGGACCACTGACGCTATTTCTGGGTGACAGGGCTGTGAGTCATGAGTCTTTCTCCTTTAGGCTTATTAGAATTTTCTGGGTTTCCTTTTATATCCTGGAATGAGTCTTTTTTTGGGTCCCACATAAAAGGTTAAAAAGTAAGTTTCATTGCATAGTGTATGTGTAAAATAAACGAATCACTGAAACACCTGGATATAGCAACTAGATGCATACTATACAGTATTTATGATTCTATCTACCTGTATCCTGATTTGATTCCTCAGTTCTTAGTTAAGTCCCTAAAATAATGCATACTTGGCTCAAATCTCTCTGCCTATTCCTTCTTTCCCTACACACTGACCCCACAGCAACTTTACAAAAATGAACTTTAATCTTAGGAACTCAACTTTCTGTCAAAGAACAAAGTGAGAAATAATCAGAAGTGAAATAAATGCCTTTGCCAGCTGTGCTTGATGTAGTTTGTATGTGCTAATTGTAAATGCCCCAGGTGAGAGTTTCCCATAGCATTTGAGTTTTAGAATAACAATGATAGGAAACATCTATGCATCAGTTCACACCTAAGACTTAAATCTGAAACGTTTCCCCAAAGGCACCATGTGCTCAGAGGTGGGGCTTTTGGAAGGTGGTGGGATTGTGGGGTGTTCTCAGCCCACTTAGGAGGCCCAAGGGAGATTTTCATGGATGAGGTTCCAAGGTTAAAAAATGCACATTTGTAAGACAGCAGCAATAACAGCAGGTAGCATGAAGTAGAGCAGAGCCGAGCACAAGAGCTCCTTGCGTGTTTATTATGTAACTCTTATAGAGGTTGTTTTCTCATATTTACATTCTTACATAGTGCTATAACCAGTACACCTGCATTTACCTGTGCTATGCCATGGTGACATAACTGTACGCCACTGTGTTCTTGGGCTAGACAGTGGGGTCACATCCTTAAGTGTCCTTAGATGCCCCTGAGCTTTGAAGTCGTTTCCCACCAGGGTGCCATCGTCATCAGTGGATCATTTCAGGGGTGAGGGCCTAGGGCTGAATGTGCCGTTAGGCGGTGGGGCCGGTAGAGGAGGAGCGTCCCTGGGGGCAGCCACTGGAGGTGGCGTCTCTGGCTTTGGCTCTTCCCGTGTCTGTGCTTCTGGCTGCCATAAGCTGAGCAGCTTTCCTGGGCTGGCCTCTTGGCCTTGTCATTTCTACCTTGGAGCCTGCAAATGATGGGCTGAAACCAATTAAACCATGAGTCAACCAAACCTCTTCTCTTTTAGATTGTAGGTGTTGGGTACTATGTCCCAGTGACAGAAAGCTGATTTGTACACCTACTTAACTCATTCACACTTTGCCACAACCTTCTGAGATTTGCGACTATTGCTGTCCTTGTGCAGAGGTGAGAAAGCTGAGGCCTAAGATTACACAGTTGTTAAAAGGCAGGGCTGGGACTTTAAAACAGATTTTAAATATTTTCTTTGTACTTTTTTCTCTTAATGGTATAAAAAAACTCTTGTAAGTTTTCCTCTATCTAGATGATAGGAATTCAACTCCAGATGTGTTCAGGATTCTCTCTTCATTTTCAAATAAGATTCTTCAGCTGGAGTCTGAGGCAGGAGGATTGCAAGTTTGTGCTCAGCCTGAGCAACTATGACTTAGGGAGACCCCCAAACAAACAAAAAACAAACAAACCAGCAGATGTAGCTCCATGTGAAGGCTGTGGGTCCAGTCCTCAGTATTGCCAGAACAACAATGACAACCACAACAACTAACCCCAACTAACCAACCAACAAAGCAAACAAGAAAAACAAAACACAAAACAAGACAAAAAATCCTCAGCTGGAGCAAGGAGATGGTTCTGTTTTTATTTTTGCTCTTTTTGATTTTTTAAGACAGGGTCCTGCTATGTAGTCTAGGCTGCTGCCCTTGGAAACATTATGTAGCCTGGCTGCCCTTGGATTTGAGGTGATCCTCTTGCCTCAGCCTCCCAGTGCTGGGATTACAGGTGCACACCATCATGCCTTGCTAAGGAGGTGCTTCTGATCTCTTATCCCAAAACTCTGTGGTCTCTAGTTCTACAGTGCTAATCACACCTGACCTGGGTCTAGCCACCTGGAGATCTGCTCCTGTAGCTGCTCTGGGCTTTAGCCTTGCCTACTGGGCTCAGTAGATACACAGGGCATAGGATGTGTCTACTCTGGGATTAGAGTCTCAGGATATTTCTGTTTCCTTTTTCAGCCCCAAGTAATAGGTGCTGTCACTGCATAAGAGCACTCAACAGAATTCTCATTGTGCTGAAATAGGATTTTTATTTAATTCCAGGGTTGACTGGGAGGCATCCTTATGTTTAGCCCTCCTCAGATAGATGTTCTAAAAGGACATGCTGCATTGATATTATAAATGTGTATGTAAGTCCTTTAAAAAATCTTCCCAATTTTTATTAGTGTATGTTTACAATATATAAAAAATGCATTCAGGAATTCCTGGAGTATGGCAGAGCAGTAAGCAGCAACAAATCAGCTTCTTCAAGATTGTTAATATAGACACTGGAAAATAACTCAGAGAAAAAAATAAGGAGGGTGGTGGCTCTCTTGGACCCCGGAAACATCTGCTTGGAAAATTGGAGCCCACACAAGTGAAGAGGGAGACTTCATGCAGAAAAATGAAGGGGCAACATAGCGTTTTTCCCAAGCTCCTGGCTCATGGTGGGAGAAAAGAAGATCAAATCTACAGTGGCACAGGGCAAGCAGGTGACTCCAGAGGTGAGCGGGGAGAAACGCATAAGGGAAACAAAGCATTGGATGCTGTGTGCTGTAACAGTATGTGAGTGACTCCAGGGAAAGTGGCTTCAGTTTCCCCTAGAAATAGTGCTTGGTTGGACACCATTTTAGGGAGGGGCTAACTGAACCTGGGACTCAGAGCAGCTGTGGGTTAGCTTCATCTCAGGGCTTCCAGTGTTAAATTCTCACAGTGACTGGGTGAGGGACAACTGTGGGAGATGTCTGGGGTCAGGGAGCCGTGGCAGCCCAGCGAGAGACATCCAGAATGTTATAAATTAAACAGTGCGGGTCCCAACCCCATGACCAGAGGCCAGGATCTTCCTGAACTTCTGTGGGTTTGAAAGTACCAGAACTGGCATCCACTCTACCCCTACAGCAGATTTGATGGGATTATCTAGCATCCCACCCAAATCCTACAGTTGATTTGCTTGAATGGATCTAGGCTCTGACCGCCTCCTTAGTCTACCAGTGAGAGCAAACTCATGCCTTGAATCGGACACTACCACAAAACTGTAGACCCCAGAAAATAACCACAGGCTTGAAATCACAGAGGGCCTTGTAACAGGAAATCTGCCCCTCGCCACTAGTGTACTTCAGTTTCTTAGTTGCCCTGATAATAGTTCTTTTTCCAGTTCTGGTTGCTTCTGGTCTCTTAGAAACTACTGATCACTGAGATGCATAGCTGGTCATTATAATGCACATTGTATAAACCAATCCCTAACTGACAAGCCATTCTACCTCTGTACTTCATGCTTGCTTATCCCAACTAAGCCCTAGACCGCCAGAGATTAGGGCCTGAATTCTGGGAATAATCCTGATCAGTGACCATTGATAAATAAATCTGCCTCCAATTCCTGGGTGTCACTTCAGTGTTTCTGTTTGCTATTGTACTTGGTGTGTCATCTGGGAAGACTGACATGCTGACCTCTTTGGTCACCAGTAATGGTTCATAGTTCTCATGAATGGAGCAAGGACCTCTCCAGTCCTTACAGGAAAGTGTGGCTTCAAGATTTTGCAATTCCCTCAGATGTCTGGAGGAGGATTCCTGGCTCTCTGCTTGAGTGGCTTACATTAGACCACAAAGGGAGGTAGGCACAACCTGTCTGCCTGCCTGCTTGCCTGATTCTGGTAAGAATCTCAGTCAATCTTTCAGTCTTGCTTAGTTTGAGCAGAAGAGCTTGATCAACTCTTGTTAGTTAATGCCACCCTCAAGGGAAGTGGGGTTGGAATGTTTAACTGCTGAGTGACTGCTGAATAAATGTGTGAGTGAGTGGAATGGACAACATAAGCAATAGACCACTCTGTTTGTGCACCAAGACTGGGACACATTGGTCACAGTGGCTGATTAGGCCCTTACCTGAAGTTCCATGGTGATTGACATATAGCACAATGGAGGCTATCTCAGTTACTTGTTTCTCATTGCTGGAACAAAATACCTGACACCCAAAATTAAGGAAGGAAAGGTTTATTTAGCTCACAGTTTGTGGTGGTTTCAGTACATAGCCAGTTGGTTCCCAGGCAAGGTGTCATGGCACAGAGACAACACTTTAAGGCAGCAGAAGACATAAAAATGAACAAGAGCAAGAGGAGGAAGACAAGCTTCTTTTTCTTCCTAATACTGTAATCAGACTATGCCCCTCAAATGGGTATGACACTCACACCATCTCTATGCTTTCCTCTTGCGCAGGCTCATGATGTATACAAAATAAGGATCCTGGCTCCCTGCTGAGTCTCTTAGTTAAACTTCTAAACTTTTTTAGTCAACACATTGTATCCTTAGCAAAGTTGTGCCTAAGGTCCTGTGAGGGGCATGGCCAGGTGGGCATCTGGATGGTCTCTCTCTGAGGGGTACCCACCCTTTTGTCTGTTGTACCACTGTTTAAGGATACAGAACACACACATAGGGAGTAAGTGATGGGAATTAGTCAAAACCCATAGTCCCTGCCTATAGGAGAAAGGGTTTTTACTGAGTTAAAAATGAAAGCAAACCATTCCCTGAATATCAAAGAAAGGAAAAAAAGGAAAAAGATGCCCATTCTTCCTGAGACATTTGTCTTGGCAATCTCACTGGCAGCCACAGTTGCTACCAATACCTACAGTTTCACTCCCCGCTCCCAACTTGTCTACCTCCAGCCAGCTGAACTAGTTCCAGCCAGCCATTGCATGCATTTGGCCACATAGGCTCTACCTCTGGAGCCTTCACATTTTCAATGAAGAAATGACTGTCAACCCTGATGAATGAGTGGCCATGGCCTTTCCAAAAGTTGCCTCACCCAGAAACAACCCAGTTGAGTGCTTCTCAAAGACATAAAAAAAAGTAAGGGGAATTCCATCAACTACTCTTACCCAGAAACATGATGTCTGTAAGAAAATCCAGTTGATACATGACCATATCCTCTGACTATGAGTTATAAGCACAATGGACACCAAAAAAATACATAAAAAGATAAGATCTCTCAAAAACTTCAACCTGGATCAGATGACAACTCTTTCATCAGTGTGATGGATCCTGACAAGGTTTGACCAGGTTCCTTTCTTCAGCTGGGCCACTGGGAGCCCATAGTACCATCATCGAGGCAACTAGATATTCCTCCTACCAGGCACAAATTTGCAGCCTGGGAGTACATCTCCTGTGTAAACCAGTCATCAAATCAGTAAACCTCCTTCTCATTTAACCCTGCACTTTCAGCACTCACTGTTCCTTGGAAAGAACACAACACCTGCATCAGCCTGAGAAAAATAACTGTAATTCTGAAGTTCTGAAAACTCTTACCCCAGAGGTATAAACTAAAGACTCACCTCCAGGTGTGACCATCAACTATGCTGCCTCACTGCAACCCCCATTGCTGTAAGATGTCACAGGAAACACATCAAGGTATCCAGCCACACTCAGCCTGATATACTGTTAATCACATTGGTTGGGCAAGATTCTATGCTTTCAACAATGTAGCTATCACCTTACATTCTGTGGTTCCCAACCGATGCACCCTTTTTGGGCTGTTACTTAATTGTCACAAGGGTTTGGGAACTCTCCCACTACTTTCAGGAAGGTTCTGAAAAGAGATTTGGTTGCTTTGAGACAACCTGTTTCTCTATATTCCAGCTCCACAAGTCTGCCACTTTTCCCCAACTCATATTGATGTACCCTGCAAAATTATCTTACACAATTGATGGGGAAATAAGATATTTCATGTGAAGAAACATGTGAAGAAATTTGTGACCACCAAATCAGCACTCCAAAAAGCTCTGAAGGATATTTTAGAAAGAGACAATGAAGACAACAAATATAAAATCCAAATAGGTTAAATCACCAGAAAGGCAAGCAATTCAATAGAAGGGAAAGAGAATCAACAACAGGAAAACAATATGACAAGAATAAGGTAAATCACTGTAAGGTAAACAAACTATCAATATGAATGGTTTCAATTTACTTATCAAAAGAAACAGGTTGGCAGAGTAGATCAAGAAACAAGATAAAAAATACACTGCATACAAGAGACACATTTAACACCAAAATAAACTTATAGACTAAAAGTCAAAGGATGGAAAACAATATTCTATGTGAGAAGAACCCAGAAAAAAGCAGGAGTAGCTATTTTATTTGCAGACAAAGTGAATTTCAAGCCATGACTGATCAGCAGAGACAAAGAAGTCTCTTCATACTACATATTGTGAAAGGAAGACTCCAAGAGGAAGAGATAACAATCATGCATATACGCAACAATGACTGGTGTACCTAACTATATACAACAAATATAATGAATATGAAGAAATTAGATAAGCATTAATATAATTATAATGGGGACTCCAATATCCCACCTTTGCAAATAGATAAATCAACTAGACAGAAAGTCAATTAAAAATATCAGAGCTGAACCAAACCTTTAAACAAATGATTTTGTAGAGATCTACAGAGTATTCCTCCCAACAACAACAGAATATGCATAAGCCAGATGTGGTGGTGCACACCTATAATACCAGCACTCAGGAGATCACTGCAAGTTTGAAGCCAGCCTTGGTTGCATAGTGAGACCCTGTTACAAAAAAACAAAACCAACTGCATAGCAAGACTCTGTCTCAAAAAAGGACAACCACTCCAAAACCACAAAAAACAAAACAAAAATCCCAACACCACCACCAACAACAAACCAAAACCAAAGCCAAACCAAACAAACCTACAGAATACACATCCTTCTCAGTAGCAGATGGGACTTTCTTCAAATTAGACCAAATACTAGCTCATAGAACATGCTTAAATAAATGCAAAGGAATTGAAATTATCTTATGTATGTTATCAAATCATAGTGCAGTGAAATTGGAAATCAGTGGCAAAGCAAACCACAAAAACTACTTAACACATGAAAATTAACATCATCCCAATCAACCAATGGGTCACAGGTGAAGTTAAAGAGGAAATAGACAGTTTCTACAATTAAATGATAGCATCAACATGAAATATCAGAGTATGAAAGCAATTATATAAGGAAATTTTATAGTGATGAATTTTTACATTAGAAAAACATGAGTTCAAATAAATCACTTACTGTTCAACCTCAATCTTCTAGAAAAAGAAGAGCAAGTGAAACCCAAAACATGTATGAAGAAGGAAATTATAAAAGTCAGAGCAGAAATCAAGGTAATGGAGAATAAGAAAACAATACAAAGAGTAAGTAAATCAAAGAGTTGTTTCTTTGAAAGATTAAATAAAATAGAAAAACCTTTGGCCAATCTTATAAAAAAAGGAAAACAAAGACCCAAATCCATGAAATTAGGAATGAAAAACACAAAATCAAAATGACCTATAAAAACCCAGAAGATCAATATATATTGAGAACCTGTACTATACTAAGATGGAAACTCAAGAAATGGACAGATTCCTAAGTATGCATGAATTAACAAAACTGAATCAAGAAGATACAAAATTTCTAAATAATCCAATATCAGTAAATGAAATTGAAGAAGTCATAAGAAAACTACTAACAGGAAGACGACAAGATGGCCGATCAGTGAGCAACAAAATACAGAGCCTCCGGGGAGAAACAACTTATGCCAGAATAAAACACCCTGGAGAGACACAGACAGAGGGAGATGGATCCTCTTGACACAGGAAGAAATTAAAATGTAAAAAAGCTCATCAAAAACTTTGGGACTACAACTGAAACAGCTAAAAATTACGGGACACAGCGTTTTCACAGTGACCTGCCAAGTTTGCACCAGCTTGAATCGGCGCCAGCAGGCAGAGCCGCCCAAACTCATTCCCGCCACCACTCACAGGAAGCACAGCAGCACTGAAGTCGGGGTTGGTGAGCTCAACGGAGAGTGGAGCCAGTGAAGGGACCTTAATTAATCCACGGTCAATGCTGGGAATGAGAACCCCCTGATGGGAAGGCGCAACCAAATGGATGACATGTTGGAATTGGGCAGGAGATGCCTGAACTGGGAGTGATAGTGACTTCAGTCGGTTGCTCCCTCCTCAGAGCAGATTCATGGGATTTTCTTGGACTGGGCTGTGCCCCTGGCTGGGACCCAATGAGCTGTCCCAAATCAATTCCCTGCACCTAGCACACATTGACCAGGTGAAGGCACCTGAAGTTTGGCTGGCCCGGTGGGGAGGGGCAGGCAAATACAGCCGCTGCTTACACCACAGTGACAAGAGCAGGCAGGAAAGGGCAGAGGTCCCTCACCTGCGTGCTTCGGAGGAAACGTGGCCAACAGAGAAGGGGGCTGGGAGTTGTACTGTAACCTGTGTGGAGGAAGCCAGGGCCGTGACAGGAGAGAGAGGCAGGAGGAGGCCCCCAGCCCAGAACCCTGAGAGCCTTGATCCAGGAGAGGGAAAAGCAAGGGAGACTTAGGGCCACAAACATGCAATATCAGACATGGCTTCAATGGACATTAAGAGATATCTTTGGAACCTTGTAGATGAGCTCAAAACTGAAATATTAAATCAGGTAAAGCAGGATATGAGTAGAGTGATAAAAGAAATGCTAAGTATCTCTCAGGAAGACATAGACAGAAGAAGGGAAGAACACAAAAAAAGGAGAGAAACATTCAATAAAGAATATGAAGAAAATATAGAATACATGAAGCAGATTCAAAGAGACTACCAGGAAATTAAAAACTCCATTGAAAGCTGGCAGAACTGCTTAAAAGAAACTAAGGATAGACTATCAAAACTTGAAGACAAGTTTGCAGTGTGTGATCATGAAAGGAAAGATCTCTTAAAAATAACAAGGAAACATGCAGCAACAATACAAAGGCTAGAAGATGACAAGAAAATCTACAATTTAAGAATAAGAAATGTGAACAAAGAAGCAGGAATACATACATGTGAATTACAAAGGCTATTCATGGAAATAATTAAGGAAAACTTCCCAAGCATGGGAAAAGAAAATGACATTCGGTTGTGTGAGGCATACCAAACTCCAGCCACCTACAACCAAAGCGGATCTACACCCAGACATATAATAATCAAGATACCAGAAATTCAATATAAAACCAGAATATTAAAAGCTGTCAGAGAAAAGAAACAGATTACCTATAAAGGAAAGCCTATCAAGATCACAGCAGACTTCTCAACACAGACCATCAGATCAAGAAGAGCTTGGAGCAAAGTATTCCAAACCCTGAAAGAAAATAACCTCCAGCCCAGATTGATGTACCCTGCAAAACTGTCACTAGAAATTAATGGAGAAGCAAGATGCTTCCACGACAAAGAGGAACTGGGTGAGTTTGTGACCACCAACCCAACCCTACAGAGAATACTGAAGGGCACGCTAGAGAGAGAGAAAAAAAATACCAGGATTTTAGGAACAGTGGTAATTGTCCTTAATTTCCTATTAAGTTAATCTAAAACTCTGTAAAACCTACAATGTTTTACCATGACTGATTATAATCGAATCTGGTTTGTTGGATTGCTGTTTTATATTGATAGATTTTATTCAAAGCTGTTATAATTGATAGTATCAAGTCTGAGAGTATAGGCAACTGCACTTAAGATGACAAGATCCACTAGAATATCCACTCTGGTTTGATTATTACCTGCTTTTGAAGTTTTATACTGTCTACAATGTTTTATTTTTACTAATATTGTTATTTACTGCTATACTTAATTATTCTGCTATATTCAAATATGCCTGATGATATAGACATTTTGTTGAAGATAATAAGAAATAACACAGTAATTATTGTAGATCACCTTGTATTGTGGTTTTGTATGACTTTTTGATTTCATATTTTTATAGGAATTTGTTTTGTTTTGTCTTGCTATGTTTTGTTTTTCCATCTAATACAGAAAGTATAGAAATACATGCAGAGATTCATGCACATGTAGCTGTTTATACTCTCACTGTTTGACTACCTACTTTATATGCTTTAATTTTGTAACTTGAACAACTAGTTCTAAGAGGAAAATATGTAATTTATTAACTAGTGATTTCTTATTGTTTATCTTTTTTTTTTTTGAATTCTGTATTACCCCTACCTTTTACATGCTTTTGTTTCTCTTTAAATAAATTAAAAATAAGATATAACTGCAGGAATATTTAAGTGTGTGGGATTGATAACCATACTTCTAAGTTCTTGTTGGATGGTTGAACATATTTGTTTACAGTCTCACTGCTTGAATGTCTACTTTGTATGCTCTAATTTATAACTTGAACAACTGTTTCTAAAAGGACAATATGTAATTTATCAACCAGTGGTCTCTTATTGTTTATCTTTTTTTTTGAAATTCTGTAATATTTCTATCTTTTTTCTGTTTTTTTCTCTTTAAATAAAAAAAATTAAAAAAAGAAAACTACTAACAAAAAAAAGTCCAGGTCCTGAAGGATTCATTGTTGAATTCAAGAAATTGAGAGAAGACCTAATGCCACTACTTCTCACATTCTTTAATGAAATTGAAAGGAATGTAGTACTTCCAAATTCATTCCTGGAAGCAAGTATTACTCTGGTACCAAAAATCAGAGGAGGATTCAACAACAACAACAACAACAACAACAAAACAAGAAAAGAGAGAATTACAGGCCAATTTCCTTAATGAACACAGGTGTAGAAATCCTCAGTAAGATATTGCCAAACAGAATGCAGCAAATCGTCATGAAGATTATACACCATTACCAAGTAGGATTCAGTTCAGGAATATGTGGATGCTTCAAAATATGAAAATTAATGAATGTGCTATACCAAATTAATAGAACCAAGGACAAAAACCACATGATCATCTTGATAGATGCAGAAAAATCATTTGATAAAGTCCAACACCCATTCATGATAAAGCCCTAAAGAAAACTGGAATAGGTCTTTACTGCAATCTTATAAAAGTCATGCATGACAAACCAACAACCAGCATCATACTAAATGGACAAACCATGAAAGTTTTCACTCTAAAATCAGGAGCAAGACAAGGATGCCTGCTATCATTCCTATTCAGTATACTTCTGGGAATACTAACCAGAACAATTAGGCAAGAAAAAGAAATAAAAGGAATAAGAATAGGAAAGCAAGAAGTTATATTATCATTATTTCCTGAAGACAAGATAGTTTACATAGAAGACCTCCACAACTCCTCCAAAAGACTCCTAGAATTAATAGCCAAATTTGGCAGCATACAGGATACAAAGTCAATTCTCAAAAATCAATAGCATTCCTGTATGCAAATAACAAACTCATTGAGAGAGAAATTAGGGAAACCACACCTTTCACAATAGCATCTGGAAAAATGAAATACTGAAGAATCAGCCTAATGAAGGAAGTGAGAGACCTTTACATTGAAAACTATAGTATTCAAAAAGAAGATTGAAGAGGTTACCAGAAAACAGAAAAATTGTTCTTGGATAGGCAGAACCAATATAGTGAAAATGGCCATATTTCCAAAACTATTATACAGATCTAATACAATCACAACTAAAAATACCAATAGCATACCTAACAGAACTAGAGAAAACAATCTTAAAATTCAGATGGAACAAGAAGAAACCTAGAATAGCAAACAATTCTGTGCAATAAAGGCAAGGCAAGAGACATCACCACCCCCAAATTAAAATTATACTACAATGCAACCATGATAAAACAGCATGGTACTGACAATGACAACAAAATAAACCAAAAACTACAACAACAACAACAACAACAATAACAACA
This sequence comes from Hydrochoerus hydrochaeris, assembly GCA_004027455.1. Taxonomy (NCBI): domain Eukaryota; kingdom Metazoa; phylum Chordata; class Mammalia; order Rodentia; family Hydrochaeridae; genus Hydrochoerus; species Hydrochoerus hydrochaeris. The sequence goes on along the minus strand of PVLA01007164.1, from coordinate 61,777 downwards.
ACAACATAGCTGGATCTTAGGATCAGTGGAACAGAATAGAAGATGAAGAAACAACTCCAAACACACTCAACTACTTTATCTTTGACAAAGGTCCCAGTACCTTCACTGGAAGAAAGACAGCCTCTTTTAATGGAGCTGGGAAAACTGGCTTTCCACATGCCAAAGATTAAATCTAGACCCGTGTCTCTCACGATGCACTAAACTAAAATGGAAATGGTTTGAAGATCTAAATATTAAAACAAAAACACTTAATTTGTTGGAAGACAGAGTAGGTAAAACTCTTGACATAAATGTAGGCAAAGACTTCACGAACAAATCTCCAATTACACAGGAAATATAACAAAGAATTCACAACATCTTCACATCATAATAAAAGCTTTTTCAGAGCCAAAGAAACCACCAACAGAGTGAAGAGACAACCCACAGAATGGGAAAAATTTTTAAATCAGTTACTCCTCAGAAAAAGGACTAACATTCAGAATACACATGGAACTCAAAAAGTCAGATGTCCCAAATTTAAAATTAAATTTAAAGACCCAATCCAAAAATAGGCATCTACATGAACAGATACTTTTCAGATGAAAAAACACAAATGACAAACAAGTATATGAAAAAATGTTCACTATCACTGGTTAGTCAAGAAATGCAAATTAAAAGCCGGGCATAGTGGTGCACACCTGTAATCTCAGCACTCGGGAGCCTGAGACAGGAGGATTGTGGTGAGTTCAAGACCAGCCTGGGCTACAAACTGAGCTCAAGTCCAGTGAACTGCATAGTGAGACCCTGTCTCAAAAAGACAAAAAAAAAAAAAAAAAAAAGAAATTCAAATTAAAACAACACTGAGGTTCCATCTCACCCTCGAAATGATGACTATCATTAAGAAATCAACCAATAACAAATGTTGGCCAGGCTGTGTGGAAAGACCAACCCCCTCCTCCACTGGCAGGTGTGTAAACTGGTACATCTGGCTGGGCATGGTGGTGTATGCCTGTAATTCCAGCACTTGGGAGGTAGAGGCAGGAGGATTGCTGCAAGTTCAAGGCCAGCCTGAGTATACAATGAGACCCTGTCTCAGAAAAAGAAAGATAAACTGATAGAACCACTATGGAAATCAATATGGAGATTCCTGAAAGATCTAAAGCTGTAGGTTCTATTTGACCCATTTCCTCCCCTCCTAGGTCTCTTCCTGCACGAGTTAAAAGCATCCCACCACAGTGATATATGCATACCCATGTTTATAGCAGCACAATTGTAATAGCTAAATTTTAGAAACAGCCTCTATACCTATCAATAGATGAATTTATAAAGAAAATGTAGTATTTATATTCAATGGATTACTACTCTGCCATAAGGAAGGATAAACTTGAATCATTTTTAGGAAAATGAATGCACCTTAATACCATAATTTTAAGTGAATTACATCAGACGCACGAATTTAAACACTGCACTGTTTTTCTTGTGTAAGAAACCCAAAAGGTAAACAAGGGGCATAATGGAAGAGAGATATTGGGGAGTAGGAAGAACATATTCAAATGGGAAGGATAACAAGGAAGGGGGGAAGAGGATGCGAAGGAAGGGAAAGGGGAAAAAAAGAATTGAAGGAGGAAAAAGGACACAAAACTTCCATAGATGAGGAAAGGAAGAATGGTTAAAAGGAGGGGAGGAGAGCGGGAAAAAAATGAAGAACCAGACTGTATTATGTACAGGTACCAGTTCTCTGTGATCAGTGTGATCAGTATGTATAACAAATAGGTACTAATAGAAATGTAGAGTCAACAAAATCCATCGTGAGGAATTGTTACATATACTCATCACACCTCGGTCCTTTTGATTCCCCTCTCTCTCCCCTCCCTCCCATCTCCCCACTGTGTTTATAGATGTTGTGACCTATTACAAATTCCCACCTGTGTGTGGATGGGACGGGCATGGAGGGGTGTGGACGGGGAGCTTACTGATGAGAAGTTACAGACTGTAAGATTTACACTCTCTCAGGGGTGATTGCAAAGGCTTCACCCTCAAGGGATCAAGAGTCTCCAAGAGGACTTGATACGTACTCAAGTTTGAGATCTTAGATTTGCAGAATCCAAAACTTTTTGCTTTTTCCACAAACTGGCATTGTGCCACTATCAAAATAATTGTGCAATACATGAAGTCCATCAGAAGAGCTGGGGCCACCGTTGGCCATGCCCAGAGGTGAAGAGGCGTCGGTGGGGATGTCCTGGGCTTTACTCATAGGTGTGTCCGCAGAGCGGGAAGCAGGTGGCTTGTAGAGGTTGGAGAAAAAAAAACTCTTGAGCAAAATGATATAAAACTTGGGACTGCGGCGAAAGGTGACTGCCTGACATTTTAATGCTATGCCAGAGTGCTTTCTAATGAGCCTGCCTCAGAGTGTTCTGACGCCTGGAGAAGGCATCTTTCTTTCATTTGCTATTCACAACTGATTAAAGTTCATTTGTTTTATAACTCTGCAAAATTAGTGATTAAGATGCATTACATGGAAAGAGGACAGTTTTATCCCGTTAGAGAAGGCAACCCCTCAAATTAAGGCTTTGTTGTTTTGAAGGAAATGAATCAGTATTGTATCTAATTTGGCACGTGTAGTCGAACATTTCTTTCTTCACTGACTATAGAAACCAGATTTCTCATATCCTCATAGAACTGCTTATTCCTGCATTAATGAGTAATCATTGGAATAAAACCTTTGTTTTTAATTGCTTTTTTTAAAGACAGAGTTTTACTTTGTGGTCCAGGCTGGCCTTGAACTCAATGTGAAGCTCAGGCTGGTCTCAAATTTGCAGCAATCCTCCTGCCTCAGCTTCAGGTGCTGAGAGGACAAGTGTGCACCATCATGCCTACATTTTGTTTTGCTTATTGAGACAGGGTCTTGCTGTGTAGTCTAGGCTGGTGTAGAACTCATGATCCTTTTGCCTTAGTCTACTGAGTGCTGGAATTACAGCTGTGTGCCATGCTGAGCTCTAAATAAATAAATAAATAGCTTCTTAGCTACCCAAGTGAGAATCACCATTGTTGTTAATGTCCTGTTTTTGATGAAGTGTAAGATTTCTTTTTAAAAATTTTATGAAAAAAACCCACAAAAATTCATAACCAAAAAAGAATAACAAGTTACACTGTGTATCGTTATTTTTAAAGTAGTTACTCAGAATACCAGACATCAACCAGAGATTATTGCAAAAAAGAAACAGATAATAACACAAAACTTTGTTTTCAATGAAGTAGGATAAACTAGTAATACAAATTAACCAAGTTATCATATATATTGAAATATTTTTAAAACCACAGATATGTAATTTGGGGAAGTATTTGAATTTTTCCCTGCTTCATAGTTATCTCTCTTGTATTTGCTATTGGTTTGCATGTACATATATTTTTTCTAAGAGAAAGTATGCAGTATTTGAGTTTGTGTGTCTTATGTCACTTAACATTATTTTCTCAAGTTTCAGTCATTTACCTATGAATGCCTCAAGTGTGTCTTTCTTTATGACGGTGTAGTGTTCTAGTGTGTATAAATAGTATACTTTTCTTATTCATTCATATGTTGATAGACATGTATGCTGTTTCCAAGATCTAGCTATTAAAAATTGTGCTGCTATAAACAAAGGTATGTATGTATCACTGTAATATGGTGTCTTTAACTCTTTTGAGAAGATGTTTAGGAGGGGAATAGCTGGATTAAATAGAATTTCTATTTTTAGTTTTTGAGGAACCTCCACACTGATTTCCATAGTGGTTGTCCTAATTTGTATCCTAACTAACAACGTAAAGGATTTCTTTTTTCTCTCCATTCTCACCAGTATTTGTTCTTTTTGGGATAAAGTAGTATCTGGTAGGTTTTTTTTTTTTTTTTTGAGACAGGATCCCATTACGTGGTTCAGACTGGCCTTGAACTTACTACATAGCCCTCCAACTCATTGTGATCCTCCTGCCTCAGCCTTCTGGGAACTGGAATTACAGGTGTGTCCACCTTCCCACACAGCTTCAGTGGTGTTTTAATTTGCAATTCTCTAATGGCCAGTGACGCTGAACATTTTTTCTTGTATTTGTAGTCCATTTCTGATTCTTCTGTTGAGAAGTGTCTGTTCATTTTGGTTATCTATTTTTGACTGAGTCTTTTATTTGGGGGTGTATAATCCCTTTTGGGTTCTTTATATATTCTAGATGCTACTCCTCTGAGAAACAGCTGGCAAGTATTTTTTCCAATTCTGTAGGTTGTGTCTTCACTCTGTTGTTTTTTCCTTTGCTATGAAGAAGCTTGTAAATCTGATACTATCCCACTTGTTGATTCTTGGTATTATTTCTTGTGATTGTCCTAAAAGTATGCTTTCACAAAGCATACTACTTGTTTTTATGTCTGAAGGGTAAGTTGAGGCAGTAAGTCAGAAGCCATTCAAGGAGGGCAGAGTTAGATGATGCAGGAACAGTCTGAGAAGTAGAGTTCTAGAAAGATTGAGTGGGTATTTTCAGGGGACAAACACTCTGAGGTTGTCAGGTCTCATGCCAACTGGTTGTGGCCCCGTGTGATGAACTAGTATGTCTAAAGCAGCATTCTGGACCAGCCAAGTGCTCTCCTTTCTTTCTGGCTGTGAGAAGCCCAGGGCTGATGTCTGTGCTCAGTTATCTTTTCTTTACTAGCCTTTCTTTCCCTTTTGTTTGTTTTATTCCTTTCTTTCTTTTTTTGTTGCCTGGTCTCTTGGTTTTGTTTTGGGCTTATTCGAAGCATCGATGTATCTTCTTATCACAAGTTGTTTAAGTTCTAGTTTTAACTAAATAGAGAAAAACAGTCGATAAAATAAGTTGGAGGATTCAGAATTGCAACTTGGTCTATATTGATATGGTTGTTCAAATGATTAGGCTCTTTATTTTGGATTTTGGTCAATATCTGTGGTGTCCAGTAGTTAGAAACTGAAGCTACAGGTCTTAGGTCTTCTACTTTTACTATCACATTATAAGACAGCAAATCTCAGACTGAGCCTATTCAACTAGAGATTTATATTTAATTCACAAACATGGTAGGGAAGGACTAGAGTTTGTTTATAGACCACCTGTCCAGAAAGATCAAGAAGGTTAGGTGGGACCATGTAACACCAGGCCTCTGAGAGGCTGAGGCAGGAAGATCACAAGTTTAAGCCCAGTCTGGGCAACTTTATGTCTTGATGAGACCCTGTGTCAAAAAGAGAAAAAGAAAAAAGGACTGGGGATGTAGCTCAGTGTGAAGGCTGTGGGTTTGATAGTCCTGCAATTAAAAAAGTATTAGTTCTTTGTCTCGTAGAAGACTATTTTTTTGTTAAGGGTAGGAAGAATTTATTGAGAGAAGGAAAGCTCCTGTCTAGGAGGTACAGAAGGGGCCTGGAAAGTGCATTGCCTGCCAACCTTGGTTCTTAAGGTTGTTTACTGAGCAAAGCTATGAGGTGAAGTGGGTTCATGGTGGGACAGAACTATAATCAATCAACAAGATTAAAAATATAATTGCTTGGGTAATATTGATTAAATGAGGATCAAATGAGGAAGCAAGATACATAGCAAACACACATGGGATGGACCAGGACTTCCCCGGAAGGAGTGGATTAAAGAGGTCTGGTCCTCCACACAAGGGATTGAAGCCTATTTGGTAATCAATCAATACTGTTTATCCCTAGGGGAAGTATATGGGTGAGTAGTTTCTTTTTTTGTTGAAGCCTGGACTTCAGTGAATATACCTCCAGCCACAGTTGTCTTCTGCACTGACCCTTTGAGGGTCCACCTCTAACTGACTGCCTACTCTGTGTCTACCTAATTTGGCTGTCTATAATATTCCCATCTCTGTAGAAATACCCCTAACTTCTTCTTTTTTTTTTTTTTGTACTGAGGGTCGAACTCACGACCTTGTGCTTGCCAGGCACTTAAGCCACTGAGCTAAATCCCCAGCCCTTATACCTCTAACTTCTGCAAGAGGGCAAGGGGAAATGACAATTCTGGCTTCTTCAGGCTGAAGGGGGTCATAGTTGCAATTAGAAGCTAGAAATACTCCATGGAGGTTTTATCTGAAGGCCCTCAATAAGTGGCAGGTGTTCTTGTCTTCCATAGACATACAGCTTTTAAGTCTGGAGGAGACAAGGCCAAAGGGACAATTAATTAAGTATCATGGTCTAAATAATATGATCAACAGGATAATTATGAATATAGTCAACAAAGGTTTCCATCAGGAAGAGCCAGTAATGGCTTCCCACAAAGAAGATAAGGAGAAGGTCTCGGAAATTTTGGATCCTGACATGTCATTAACCTGTCTCGAATAACTGTTAAGATATTAGAAGGTGGATCAGGAATATGCACACAACATCTAGCTTTTACAATTGCTAGATGCTGCTGTTAGAATATCTAATTGCTGGTGCTGCTGTTAGAATATCTAATGTCTTCCAATTTTGGAGAATGGCTTGTTTCATTAATGTTATGATTTTATTTGAGAGAAAAAGAGAGAGAGTGAGAGAGCAAGAGAGGCCAGCTGAGGCCTTGTTTAAGGACCACTGAGTCTAGTTACTCAGTGTGTCGCACAATCCTCTTTATGAGGTCAGTCTGGAAGATTCTGATAAAAGGAGTTTAGCACATTTGTTGTTGGTTCCATTTGTATGTCAGCCTCTAGGCAAGAATAAACACCGTTTCTGAGAAATTAGAGCATATATAATCAAAGCATGAGCACCAGAACATATAGCAGGTTGGAGAAAGAGTCAAGTCTAGAAACTGTTCTTAAGGGACTGGATTAGCAATTGGCTCTTAGCCCCCTTGCTGATCGAGGTTATCTATTTTGTCATGTTACAGGTTTAGCTGTAAAAATGGAGAGGTTTGTGGTTTTGAAGGACAATTTTAGATAGAGCCTTGTTGAGCTTTTATAGATTTTATTGTAGATTTTAAAATGACCCATAACAGACAGTCATTATTACTAGTGTAGCTGGAAACTGCCGGAAGGGCTTGGCAATTGGTGCCCCTTTTGGCTTATTTCTATGACATTGTTTTTATACATCTTTTGGTTATACTTTGCTGCTGGGTGTTCAAGACCAAGTTAAAATGAGACTTGTGTTAATTAAAATTAACCTCTTGCTGTCTATCAAGGTCAGTTAAATCTCGGCAGGTATTACACTGGCACCATGTACAGAGCCTCTTAGTTCCTCTGTCAGTGTCAGCCATCACGAGGGTCATGGCTATTGCTTGACCAATTGCTTTCCATGAAAGCATGGAAGAATTTTTACTCCACTGATCCTCCTTTGGCACAGAGTTCCCTGTGTTTTTATCCCATGGAGCTCAGCAGTCTCCTTGGTTATGAGCTTGTGTGCCTCACCAGAACTGTAGGCTGTCATAGAAAAGGTTCTCTCATGTTCTGGTTCTCACTGATCTTGGAGGGCCAGGGCCAAATATTGGCTGTCTTCTTAGCCTAGTTAGCTATCTAGCTTTGGTCTCCAAACCACAGTTGTTGAACACCCAGAAGAAAATATCGGTGGCATTAGCATGGTGATAGGAGCACTGAGGATAATTATTATAATTTTATCGAGATACCAAGCATTTTAAAATATAAATTATAGCCACAAGACTGTTACTTCTTATCAACCACTGTTGTCCTAGTTATATCCTATCCAGGCTGCCCACTGGTACCACTCACACCCAGAGTGGGGCAGCCTTAACCCTAGCATCAAATTTTGACTCAATTCCAGCCTCACCTTCTTGATCCCAGCAGTACACACCCTAGATTCAGTCATTTTAAAAAAGTCCCACCTATGACCAAATGAGGCTTGGGGGGACATCTAGAAACAAGCCATAGAAGTGGCCTTATCTGGTGTGTGGGCCTTTTGATTAAATGCCACGTGGCCCCTCAGATTGGAGTGACCTCCTTGTAGGGTTTAGGTGAAAGCTAAACCCCACAATCCCATCCCATCCTGGAAGGGTGTTTCAAAGAATTTAGTCACCACATTATGTACATAGCAGGGGAGAATTTCACTGATGCTTTCCCTTCCTGGTGTGGGAATTAAATTCTAACTCAGAAATATTTTTGCACGAACCTTGGTTAAGATTAAGGTTGATAATTTCTCCACAGTCAGTTTGAAAGGATGGGAAGCTGTCAGTGGAGTGCTTTTGAGAAGGCAAAGTGTGCTTAATACAGAGTGGTAAGATTAGAAAATAGTTATGCATAACTGGAAAAAAACTGAGATTAAACATTTTAATCTGTATTTGTCATAATAAAGTTGATTTTGAGGTTAAATCACTTTTTAAAAAAAGGCAGTTTCCTGCAATAGCCAAAATTTACTTAATATAAACCTTTAAAAGGCCATTAGTTAGTAACTTTGAGGCTCTAATTTGTTATACTTAGCTTCTTTTTTTTTTAAAGAATACTTATTACAAAAAGAATTGTAAACTAGGTTTATCATTGGAGGTTAAATTTGTGGTCAGTGTTGGGATCACTGATCCTCAGATTATGTACTTTTAATTTGGCTTTAATTAACTAATCATTGTATGAAAATGGAGAATTTTTTTAGGGAGAAATACTGTTTCTCCTTGCTCAAATTTTTTCTAACTAAACATTACATATGTACCTTTGGCAGACAAAGGCACAAAGCAAATTATCTTTTCCCTTTAATAGATTTGAATCTATTTTCTTGCAGCCTGATGAAGCTATCTACAGAATTACTGAACATTCTGAGTATAGTTTTGAAAATAATGATATGATATGAATGCCAAGAAATTACAGGATTTAAAAACTTACAAAATATTTATTTATTTGTTTATAGTACTGGGGATTGAACTGGGTCTTCACCTTGAGCTATATCTCTAGTCCTTTTTGTTTTGAGACAGGTTCTAAATTTCTAAGTTGCCCAGGTTGGGCTAGAATTTAAACTCCTTCTTCCATAGGCTCCCAGAGTTCTGGGATTACAGACATATGTCACCATGCCTGGCTAAAACCCATGCTTTGCCTGTACTGTACAAGGGTTAGCGTTAGCTATATTTTTGTTCATTTTTTATTTGGTTTCTTAAGCTTTTTTCTTAATCTTTGTCACAGGTGCAGAAATCTTGTGTTTCCAGCAAATGTAAGTTTTAGGATTAGTTTTAGATTCTGTGAGGTCAGAGAAGTGGTGCTTATACTAAGGATACTTAGTTAGCATTTGTGGGGATAACTGGGGCTCTTTTCCATTTCTCGAGGGACCGAGTGTTTGGCGGTAGGGAGGGACAAAGATGCATGATTTAAAAGTTCTTTGTTTTATTTTATTTTTTTATTATTTTGAAAGTAGTAAAGTACAATAGAATAAGACAGAATAAAGCCAATCAAGACAATGTGGTGAAATTGGTATAGAACTTCACAGCAGGTTACCGGGATAACAGTAAAAGGTACCATAATATATCATGTTATCATTACAATACTTGTCCTTTCAAACAGGTGTAGCAAAATCAAACCAAATACAGAACATCATAAAACCTATCAAAACAGAATATTGAATAGAGTAATACAATTAATCAAAATAAAGCAAAACAGTGATAACAATAGTTTTTGAGTTCCTTCTTTTTTATTTAAACAGAAAAAAAAAACAAAACAGAAAACAAGGGAAGCAATAATAAAAAATTCCAAAAAAATGAGATAAACTAAAATAAATACTAAAAAATCACTTGTTGACAAATTATGTACTGTCATCTTAGAAATAGTTGTTCAAGTTACAGAATTAAAGCATGGAAAGTGGACATTCAAACCTCAAGACTGCAAACAGTTCTGCTCAATGATACAACATAAACTAGTAATATTTGGTTATCAATCCTACACCTTTAAACACACATGCAGTTATATCCTTTAAAACACTTTCTTTTCCTCTCTTTTTTACAATAGCAATTATACGTTTTGGGTTTTATTACTCATACATTTCTTATTACTTTTTTTAGCTAATAAATTTCATTGTCTTCTTAGAAATAGTTGTTCAAATTACAAAATTAAAGCATACAAAGTAGATAGTCAAACACTGAGAGTGTAAACAGCTATGCATGCATGAATCTCTACATGTATTTCTATCCTTTCTGTATTACAGGGAAAAGCAAAACTTAGCAAGACAAAACAAAACAAATTCCTATAAAAACATGAAACCAAAAGTCATATAAAACCACAGTACAAGGTGATCTACAATGATTACTGTGTTGTCTCTTATTATCTTCAATAGAATTGTCTATATCATCAGGCATAATTGAATATAGCAGTATAATTGAATAGAACAGTACATAAAAATATTAGTAAAAATAAAACATTGTAGACAGTATAAAACTTCAAAGGCAGGTAATAATCAAACCAGAATGGATATTCTAGTGAATCTTGTCATCTTCAGTGTAGTTGCCTATACTCTCAGACTTGATACTATCAATCATAACAGCTTTGAATAAAACCTATCAATACAAAACAGCAATCTAACAAACCAGATTTGATTACAATCAGTCATGGTAAGACAGTATAGGTTATACAGAGATTTAGATTAAGTTAATAGAAAATTAAGGATGATTACCATACTATATCCTGCTATTTTCTGGATAACTGTCTGTGCCCTCAAATCTAGTACAAGTGGAATGACTGGAACAGAATATAATACATCTAAGCAGAGTGGTGTTAGTAATGTGGGTTTTAAATCCCGGTACACTATTAACAATATAGTGTATTTGTGTTATGAGATTCTAGCCATCCTTCTCTGCTTCATTTCTGCTATGCTATTTTTCTGCCTTTGTTTGTCTAGTTTTCTCCTTCATTCTACTCCCTGTCCTGCTCATTGAGGCCTTTCTGCCACTGTCCCTAAAATCCTGGTATTTTTTTCCCTCTCTCTAGAATGTCCTTTAGTATTCTCTGTAGGGTTGGATTGGTGGTCACAAATTCCCCCAGTTCCTCTTTGTCATGGAAGCATCTTGCTTCTCCATTAATTTCTAGTGACAGTTTTGCAGAGTACATCAATCTGGGCTGGAGGTTATTTTCTTTCAGGGTTTGGAATACTTTGCTCCAAGCTCTTCTTGATCTGATGGTCTGTGTCGAGAAGTCTGCCGTGATCTTGATAGGCTTTCCTTTATAGGTAATCTGTTTCTTTTTCCTGACAGCTTTTAATATTCTGTTTTTATATTGAATTTCTGGTATGTTGATTATTATATGCCTGCCTGTAGCTCTGTTTTGGTTGTAGGTGGCTGGAGTTCTGTATGCCTCACATAACTGAATGTCATTTTCTTTTCCTTAATTAAGGAATTAATTTCTTTTCCTTAATTAAGGAAGTTTTCCTTAATTATTTCCATAAATAGCCTTTGCAATTCGCCTGTTTGTATTCCTGCTTCTTTGTTCACATTTCTTATTCTTAAATTGTAGATTCTCTTGTCATCTTCTAGCCTTTGTATTGTTACTGCTTGTTTCCTTGTTATTTTTAAGAGATCTTTCCTTTCATAATCACACACTCAAACTTGTCTTCAAGTTTTGATAGTCTATCCTTAGTTTCTTTTAAGCAGTTTTGCCAGCTTTCAATGGAGTTTTTAATTTCCTGGTAGTCTCTTTGAATCTGCTTCATGTATTCTGTATTTTCTTTATATTCTTTATTGAATGTTTCTCTCCTTTTTTTGTGTTCTTCCCTTCTTCTGTCTATTTCTTCCTGAGATATGTTTAGCATTTCTTTTATTACTCTACTCATATCCTGCTTTACCTGATTTAATATTTTAATTTTGAGCTTGTGTACAAGGTCCCAAAGACATCTCTCAATTTCCATTGAAACCATGTCTGATGTTGCATGATGCTGCCCTCAGTCTCTTTTGTTTTTCCCTCTCCTGGATCAGTGTTCTCAGGGTTTTGGGTTGGGGGCTTTTTCTTGTTTCTCTCTCTTATCATGGTTTTGGTTTCTTCCATACAGGTGTATAGTGGAGGACTCAGCCCCTTTCCTTGTAGGTTATGGTTCTTCTGAAGCACACTGGTGAGGGATTTCTGCCCTCTCCTGCCTGTTCTTGTCACTGAGGTGTAAGCAGGGTCTGTGTATGCTGGCCCCTCCCCTCTGGGCCAGTCAAACTTCAGGGGCCTTCACCAGGTTAGTGTGTACTAGGCATAGGGAATCAATTTGGGATGGCTTATTGGGTCCAAGCCAGGGGCATGACCCAGTCCAAGTGAATACCACAAATCTGCTCTGGGGAGGGAGCAACCAACTAAATTCAGTGTTGCCCCTAGTTCAGTTTCCTCCTGCCCGACTCCAACATGCTGCCCACTTGGTCACGCCCTTCCTGTGTGGGGTCTTATTCCCAGCACTGATCATGAATTAATGAAGGTCCCCTTGTTGGCTCTGTTCTCTGTTGGGCTCACCAACCCTTGCTTTCAGCACAGCTGTGGCTCCTGTGAGTGGCAGTGGGAACGAGTTTGGGTGACTTTGCTGGCCAGTGTGAATTCAGGCTCTCACAAACTTGGCAGGTTTCACGAAAGTGCCATGTCCAGTAATTTTAGCTGTTCCAATTGTAGCCTTAAGACTGCATGTTTGATGAGCTTTCTTTGCTCTAACCTCTTCCTCTGTTAAGAGGATCCACCTCCCTCTGTCTGGATCTCTCCAGGATGGTTTACTCAGGATATGAGCTGTTTCTCCCAGGAGGTTTTGTATTTTGTTGCTCACTGATTGGCCATATTTAGCTCCTCCAGTGATAACAATATTTGCCTTCAAAGAGATGATAGAAGGAAATCCCCATATTTGCTATATTGCAAATGGTCATCCTCCCAAGAGATGCTCAGAACTCTGGCTCCTGGGGCATGGGGTGGGAAGGGATGTTTGATGCTCAGCCCACATGCCAGCAGGCTCATGGCTGCCTACCAGGAAGGCAAGTAGGTTGTGTTGTTGCTCAGTGCCCTAAGTTCCAACATAGAGTGGATCTTGGGAGATGCTGGCTGGCTGGTTCTCTCCCTGGGTCACTTACTGCTTGTTCAAGCTATGCTGCTTACCGGGGAGGTGAGCAGATTCCTTTGTTGCCCAGCACTCTAAGTTCCAACATCAGTTTAAAAGTTCTTAATGTCTTCCTCTCTGAATCTAAGTAAGAAGACCTTTAAGTCACCTTAAAGGGTGGGGTACAAGCGTGTATGGCTTTCAGTATATCTTTCAGCATCCAGATCAAGAAGAATTTGAGGTGAAGAAGATGACATTACTGGGAAGAGTGGCATCACTAGTGAAAACTTTATCCTAGTGGGACCTCACTTTGCTGTTGAAGTTGACAATGATGCTCCTCCTCCTCTTCCTCATTTTTCCATCTTACTAAAGAAAAGAAATTTATTCCTCACAGTGCTGGAGGTGAGGATGTCCAATTTCAAGGTTGTGGTATCTGATGAGGGTCTTGGTGAGTCATAATATGTCAGAGGGAATCAGGTGGAGAGAGAAGAGGGAGAGGGAATACTTATTCCTGTTTCTCATGGATGCTGGTTACTTATCTCCTCAAGACCCCACAGAAATAATTGGAGTCACAGAATACATGCATTGCCCCATTTGTCATTTTGCCTTTATCATCCTTACAGGGTTTGTGAGAGGTGGCTTCCTGCTCAGATTCTGCCATTGCCTGGTTTCACCCTTTTGATTGTACACATAAGTTACAAATTTGTGGCCAGCATTGCCTAATTTGTTCTATTAATAATGCTGCAAACAGAGATCTTTAAATAGTAAATCCTGGTAACTGTAACCAAATCTTAGAAATTCCTGGAGTTTAGTATCAAGTCTTCTCTTTCAATTTCTAAATCAACTGAACTCCATGTCTGGTGTAAATGTACAGGCTTTTATACAACCTGAATAATATTAATTCCTTGGTAAAATCCCACTGTCTCTGCCCATTTTCTTTCCTCCTTTCCTGATACCATTATTCCTTCATCTACTATTCTCTGTCCTCCCATCAGTGAAGGTGAAAATGGAGATGTGTTTGTTGTAGGCCAATGGTGGCAAACCTATGGCATACATGTAATTTGTTTTTCTTTTAAGACAAAAGATGTTAATGTATGAGCTGTTTTTTTCTAAACTGAAACCTCAGTATTCAGGTTTAATTGCAGTGTTGGCACTTTGTGATAATATGTGGGTTTTGGATTGCAGTTTGGGCACTTGTCTCTTAAATGTTTGACAACACCGTTAGTTTTCAAGTGGAAGAACACAAAGCAAGCATGCTGGGACTGGGAGGACCCACCAAGAGGTCAACTAGCCAGCCTTTCTGGTAAGCTGCACAAGCTGCATGGGTTCCAGGAAGAGAGAATTCAGATAGCACCTCCTGTGAGCCTACCATTGCTCGGGCTGAGAATCAAACACTGCTCCCCACATCCCCCCAACCCCCCCATGGTAAGCAACAGGCTTAATTGATAGCAGCTAAGGTACATAAAGCAACTAAATGCTGGTAGTGTTTGGTTGATTTTGTAGGCCTGGGACCAGTGGTCTGAGCATCTCTTGGGAGGATGACAGTATGCAATACAGCAAATATAGGGGATTTCTTTCTATCTTGTCTTTGAAGTCCATTATTATTCTCACTGTTTTGCTTTGTTCTGATTAACTGTTTTGCTTTATTCAATATTCTGTTTTGATTGGTTTTATTCTGTTTTGTTTTTGGTTTGATTTTGTTATACCTGATGGAAAGGACAACTATTGTGAAAATAACAAGATATACTATGGTTGCTACTGTCGTTTTCCTGATATCCTTCTTTGAAGTTCTGTACCAGTTTTGCTGCATTGTTTTGATTGACTTTGTTGTGTTTTGTTTTATTGGATTTTACTATCTTTAAAATAAAGGAAAAAAAAAAGAACACAAAGCATATAAGGAGATCAGAGTGAACAGATGTGATCAGTTACCCAAGAAAATGGCCGTCAGTCACTTCAGTGTCCCTTGAACAGACCTCATCATCATCTTGGAAGTCAGCGTCCTCTGCAAAATAAGGGGGCTTGCGAGGCATGGTGACACATGCACTCAGGAAGCTGAAGCAGGAGAATTATCACCATAAGTTTGAGGCCAGCCTGGGCTACATAAGTTCAAGAGCAGACTTAACTACATAGCTAGATCCCATCTAACAAACAAACAAACAATCAACCAACCAACCAAAACAAGGCAAACCAAAAAATGAGAAGGAAGGAAGGGTGTGTCTAATTAGACAACCTCTAAGATTCTTTCCAGGCTAAATTCTGTGGATGAACAAATATTGGCTGTACCCGGGTGTTGTATTTAGCATTAGGATTACAAGCAGTAGTAGCAAATAGGAAAAGCTATTGAATTGTGTGGTGTTCACAATCTGACAAAAGGAAGTACAAGCTTCAGAGGTAGAGTAAATATCAAGCCAGAAAGAAAATATGAGCCAGCACTGGGGCCCATGCCTGTAATCCTAGCCACTCAGGAGGCTGAGGGCAGGAGGATCACAAGTTCGAGGCCAGTCAGATTGACTTAGTGAGACCATGGCTCAAAATAAAAAATAAAAAGGGCTGGAGGCACAGCTCAGTGGTGGAGTACCCTGGGTCAATCTTCAGCACAGTATTGGGGCAGGAAGGAAATATGGGACCCTGAAGAAACTGTTAGTTTGTGTTTATGCAAAAATCATAGTGATGATTCTGGATTATAGATGACCAAGACATTGAGCTAGTTTAAGCAAGTAAGGCAATACACTCACTCTCACAAACAACGCTTCCCCTACAAAAATTAAAATAATATAAAATGAAGTTAAAAATGTGGAAAGGGAAGGATTCAGGTCCTTGAATGTCTGCAGGACTTCCTGCCTGCTTTGCTCTGGGATTTGAGGTCAGGCTGGCCATCCCACAAATGTGGAACCGTGGAAATGAGAAACTTCAGCACACACCTGTAATGCTTCATAACTGGATATGTTGGAGAGACGCTTAAGGCAGGACTCGGGCCAGGCATGGGTCATGCATTGATTCCTGGGGCCAGCTATGGCATGTGGACTGAAATCCACAGTTGGCAGCTCCCAGCAGAGCCAAGAGTGGAAGCTGCCCATGAGTGGAGTCGCCATCTTCAAGGAAGGCGGACTAAAGGATTATTTCACTTGGCCACACTGCTTTCCTTCCCTTTGACTTTAGGCTCTGGTCCACCACATAAGTATGCCCTTCTCGAAGGAAAATCATACTTCCAAAGCCATGAGCATGAAGTCTTTTAAGAAAAATTCAGACTTAGCTTCTGACTGAAGTTTTCTTTCCCAACGACTGGTGAAATAATCTGTGCTGCATGCAGATTGTCTAGAGGTGATAAGGTCTGTGTGATAAAGGACACCAAGGATGCATTTGCTGTGCAACATTAGTTAACTTGCTAACCGAGGAAGACCATGTACCAGACACTGAGGGTACCGGACTCAGGGGACATGGGCTGGTCGTGGTAGCTTGGGAGGGGCAAGGTTCAGGTGACATTTAAACAGAGCACAGTGTACTAGCTCAAAGTGGGCCAGGGCCATGAGTAAAGAGATTGACAGCATCAGGTTTGGGCTGAGGAGAGAATGCAGGGTGTCTTCCCTCAGAAACTACAAAGCTAGGATCAAGTACGGAATGTTTTGTGCAGAACCCTTATCTGACACCCTTCACTTAGAGGTGAGAATTGGCGTTGTTTCTCTATTCTAGAACAACTTCAGTCTTCCAGGCAAGAAAGCAGCATTTCATTCTTGCCGAATATAATTTCTAAGTTAAGTTTCTGACAGTGTTTGATTTTAGAAAACAAGTTTCCTCATGTCCTGTTGTTAATTAAAAAAAACCCAAATAACTCCATGGAGATTATCTCCACTCTGCTCATCAGATATACATTCAGTCAGGGTCTTCTTGAAAATAATGCCATGGCTTTTAGAATACACCCTCAAGAAATGAAGAAGGTGAAAACGTCAAGTCCCTTACAAGAAGTTGGAGGACTTTTTGCATTTAAGTATAGTAAATTCTTGGATTGGGAATAATTTTTCCTATAAGATGAATGAGTTCTGGGTGTGGTGGTGCATGCCTGTAATCTCAGCACTCAGGAGGCTGAGCTAGGAGGAATGCTGTGAGTTCAAGGCCATCCTGGGATATCTAAGTGAGTTCAAGGTCAGCTTGCACTACACAGTGAGAACTTGTCTCAAAAAAAAAGATTAATGAAAATTTATAATAAATTTTAACTTGATAAACAAGTGATGTCTTGGAACATGAGCAGTATATATACCAAAGGCCACGTGATCACAACTGAGCCATTGGTTCCTTTCTTTCTTTTCTCTCTTCTCTTTTTGCTTCTCTCTTCTCTCCTCTTTCTCTCTCTAGCATTGTGGGTGATGTCTCCCAACAGCAAGATTTCATCTATGGAAAAGGAGGATAAAAAGGTAGAGGAATCCTTCACTTCAAATGAGATTAGGGAGAAGTGTAAAATGTGGAAAATAGTGCAAAAATTTGCAGAAAAACACCACCTGAATAAGATTGTGGCAGTGTATGCAATGAATCTATTTGACAATGCAATGTGACATTTCCATGAAATCCTAAAAAGGAGGCAAAAGCAAGTGTCAGTGGACAAGTTGCTTGTTGCACACACACAGAAAAGATTCCACTGAGGCGATAAATAGTAGTGATTCTGTTAGTGATAGTGAAAGTGGCCCTGCATAATAGCCCTCCTCTCTCTCATCTCCCTCACATCAACCATGAAAGTTTGCAAACATAAGCACAATTTAATTTATTTTTCTTTATATTTTATTCATTATTTTGTATTACATTAGAGTACTTTAATCTTTTTATATGAATATTTTTGGGTTGTGGAGTAAATCATCCAACTCTCTATTATTTCTTATGGGAACCTTCACTTTGATGTACAAGTGCTTTGATGTACAAGGATGTTTCCAGACAAATTATGCTTGCAAATCAAGTTTTTGCTGTATATTATAGAGGTGAGTATTTGCTTATCTATTAACTATGCAAAAATGTTTGAGGTTCTACTATGTGCTAGTCTTTACAAAGGTGATATCATTTCTACCCTTTTGTTTCTTTCTGGTACTGCAGATTGAATTCACAAATATGCAAATACTTATGTTGCTGAGCTAAATCCCCAGCCCTTCATTTCTATTCTTGAACGACTCCCATTCTAGTGAAGGAAACTTCGAGGAAGGAAACAAACCCAGTATCCCTGATGAGGGTAATAATGAATTTTGGTATAAATGTCTGCAGACACACAGAGGAAGGAGTTGTGGACTCAGATTTGAGGAATCTGGTCCAGGCCTGGTGGGAATAGGTGGTGGGAGGAAAAGAGGAGATTTTTGGGGTGGAAATTCATTTTGAAGAAGCAGCTAAAGACGCTGGTGTCAGATCTCAGAGTATCCCAGAGCTACACTTAGTTAGTGGGAGTGGACAGTTCCTGAGCACACAGCCTGCCCCCGAATGCCCAGCCTTCCAGCGTCTCAGCCAGAGAGCTTTCTCCATTGAGAAGGGCACTCTGCCCCAGAGGGGACCCACAGTCACTGAGGGGAGGCAGTTGGCTTGATTCTGAGGGTCCTTCTATAGTTTCTCAGAGATTTCCAGCAGTATTGAACCCCAGTTGCCTACAGTGGTAATATCTTTGTTAAGGTACACATTGGGGCTTTTCTTTCTCCAGGTCTTGCTCTTTCCATTTTCTCCCTTGCTGCCTTGGATCTTTTGCCAAATAAATCATTTACAATTGAGTGCTTGTCTCAGGGCCAGCTTTTGGCGGGACCCAAACTAACACAGTGAGTTCTTTCCTGAGAGAAAATGACTCATGGGAGGTGGGAGAACGGCAGGAGGCCAGGGAGGAGAGACAGAGTGGCGGATGATGCCAAGGAACAGCAGAAATAAGGACCTTCCTATTTAGCCTAGGCCCGTGCTCGGAGAGTTGAAGACCTTGAGCCTAAAGTCATCGGAGATTCAAGCTGCTCCCTAGGGCCTTGGGAGAATAAAGGGGAGAATAAAGGGAAGAGTCTTGTTAGTGAGGAGAATATAATTCCCTTGGCACAATAGGAAACTGACAGCACTTATCAGCATTGTGTAGCTGAGCTTAAGGCTCTTTGCTGAAGGATATTTTGCATGGTGATTTATTTCCTTGGGGGAATGAGAACATTTTCTGAATGCTTACTGCTTCTCAGCTCAGTGCTAAGTGACTTTATTTCCAAGGAGAATGAGACTTTGCGCCTGTTTTCCCCCAAAAATAGATAATTCAGGAACAATTAATGAAGAATGGACCAGCCTATCATTTTAGAAGAGTCTCTGTGTAGCAGGCACATTATGTTTTTCGTCAAGTTTAGCAAGCCAGGAAAAACACAGAGAAGGATGGATACAACTCTGTTAATGATAGATTGATTGTCTTTCTAATGATCATTTGTTTCAGGAATCTCCATTTGACCTCATCTTCTCAAATTATACTGGAAACTATCCCTATTTCATGTACATGGGGCCCTGAGATAATGGTAATAGATGTGCATACAAAATGTGATGGTGATGACTCCCTCACCCCCCACTCTATCCTCTCTCTGCTTCTTCAATGGTACTAGAATTAAACTGAGGACAGACTGTCCAATCCCTAGCTCTCCTTTCAGCAGGGTGTGGCTAGTGACTGAGCTCTAGTAGAAGGTGAGTGAAAGTCATGTAAACAACTTCCATCTTCCTTTATAGGTTCAAGACTCTGGGTTTAGTTCTTGCATCCCTCCCACTGGTGATCTTGGTGATACTCTCACCAAGGTAAGACTCTCAGATGCCACCTGTTGAAAATGGCCTATCTGAGTTAGCCTGGGTTTCTACAGAGCTGTGTTTAGAAAGCTTCCTACTGACCTGGGATACCCATCTTCTACTGAACTATGTGAGGAAAAAAAATAAAGAGAACATTTTCTTTCTTATTTAAGCCAAATTACTTTTAGGTTTCTTGTTGTAGCAGCTAAACTTTTACCCTAAGTCACACACATATGTGTGAATATTTAAGTATTTCTTTTTACCTCCATCCTGATGTAGATGGGTTAGATTAGAACAATCAAAATAAATGGTGACACTTACCTAGGTAAAATTTTAACAATGCAGTGAGTGTCTTTGTTCAGTTCATTAATTTATTTCTTTATCCATCTATCCATCTATCCATCTATCCATCCATCCATCCATCCATCCATCCATTCATCCGTGATACATGCTGTGTTGAGATCCAATGTGTGTAAGACTTTGGGATATCCAGAGATATGAGTGCCTCAGAAATGGATACACCCAGTACTTGCTCTTAATAAGCTCACTGAGACTCTTCTTGGAACACAAAGCACTGCAATAGGGATAATTATGATGAATTTTTATTCTTGGGAATTTTAATTGAAATTGAAAGGTGCTGGTTTTATTTATGTTTCTCTATTATAACCATTTTTGAGACTGATTTTCCTAGTATTTTTTGTATTCATTTTCAAGATCAGTGTTTACAGAGTTAATGGCCCTTTTTATTTAATGGCATGAATGCAATTAATGTGTCAGTCACCATAAACACAGCCTTTCCTCCTCCCCTCGCCCCCCTTCCAGGGCCTCAAGAGAATATTAAACATGGGGAGGACCGATGAGTCCTCCTGACCTTGAGGATCTCATTGCTCTAAAGAATCTCCAAGCTTCCAACAGCTTCTTGAGTGACTGATGATAAGGAGACATTGAAAAGACCAGCTTTAAAGATTTTAGCAGGTAGGAGGAATTTCCTTTGCAAGGGATAGTTTTATGGATGGGCATTCAGTTTGCTTCTGTTTATTCTTGAAAATGCATTTTTAAAAATCATTCATAGGCTGAGAAATTTAGACATGTGGAAGTATAAACAGACAGATGAGAAACAGACTGAAAGAGAGATCTTGGATAGATAGCAAAAGTCTGGAGAGAAATTGAGACAGGGAAATACAAACATAAAAGAATGCAGATGCACAGAAAGAGTGTTAACCCCTAAAATGAAAACTATGGTAAAAGGAGATCTGCAAGAAGATGTGAAATATTTTGAGATGCATCCAGAATTTGCCATTTATGAGGAAAGGGACCCCAGTTGATGAGTCTACCTTCTATTGTGGGTGGGAACTCATGATAAAATGGTAGGGCCAAAAGAAGATTAAAACACTAAAATTTAATGGATAAATGGACTTAATATAAATATAAAATTCAGGTAAAAATGACTCTTTTTCAGGCATTTTCAGAGGCAATGAGGGAAATTTTGAGGTAGAAGGTTTTTTCTGTTTAGCATACTAGGGTTTATGTAGTTTAAATAGAGCTTCCCTCTGATTACTATATGCAGTTTTAATAAAAAGTTAAATAATTATTTTGATTTTATATAAAATTCCAAAGGAACAATGAAGTTAAACAATTCACAGTGAATATTTACCACTTAGATTCTGTTAGTAACACTTTAATACAGTGTTACTTTTATCACTTATCCATCCCTTTATCAACCCATTAACTTATCTAATTTTTAATGAAAAAATAAATGGTAGACATCAGCACACATCTCCCTAAATACTTTGATGTGAATATCATGTACTAGGAATAAAGAAAATTATTATTTTTATAAAGCACTTGCTGGAAAGTTAATGTGAAATTGATAAAAATTAGATTTCCTGTGCAGTTTTTAGATGATCAGGGCAGATATTTCTACATTGAAATTCACTGAACAAACAGAGATGGTGAACACTATTACAGAACTTCTGTGGGATGAAAGAATCAAGTATTGGCTGAGAATTATTCAACAGGCTTCACGGGAGAAAATGTCATCACCCTTCTGTTGTCTTTTGTATTGATTTTCAGAGGTTAAGAAATAGGACCAGGGAATATAGAACATAGAACATTCTAAAAATTCATCCCCTGAATGTGTAAGCAGTTTACTTTCATGGGATTCTGTCTGGGACTCTCAGACTCTCAGAAGTGGGTTTTCTGGAAAGATCTATGGGATCATTTATTTTGCCCCTGGTCAAGTATTATATAGCCTGATTTATATTTTTGCCAAAACAGAAAATATGGCATGCTACAGAGTCATGGGGAATTGAAATGGTGAATAATAACTGGCTGATATTTTGGCCTTACATATTCTGAGGCATCAAACATGATGACTTCCTTTAAAAAAAAATCACACAGGAAATTGTTTTGCTCAAACATTCCAAGTAAATCTTGTGTCTAATGTTTGAGCAACAACTCACTGTCTAGATGTGTGTGGTGGCTTTTTCAGAAGATTTGTTGCTGTGCCTACATCTCTTCCCTACCTCCTCACAGACTGGCTGCATTTCAGATGGCTCTAGGTTGTAAAGCCAGTCACTTTAAAACACTGCACCCATGCTTTGCCTACTAGCTCCACACATCTGCCAAGGGTTTGTTTGTTCTGACTATAGTCTTATTTATTTATGGTACTAGGAATTGAACTCATGACCTTGTGCTTGCCAGGTGGACGCTGTGCCACTGAGCTTTATCCTTATTCTCTGACTACATTTTTAATACAAGTGAATTTAAAATATAATTGTTATTAAGGTGTAAAAGAGAACTCAATAGATATCGTGTACTGAATACGTATCTAAGGTGCGCAGACAGATCTTTCCAAGAATATCTCTAAATTTTTACCTGGAGCCTTCTATTTTAAGAAAAAAAAAGAGGTCTTTTCTTTTCCTGAAAAATGATTCTATGTATTTACACCTGTTATATACCAAGCAGTGGAGTACAGCATGGAAAGCAAAAGAATTGTTCCCAGTGGCTTCTGTCCTACCCAAATAATTAATAACCATGTTGAATATTATAGAGTACATTAGAAGGTGGTAAGTGTAAAGGAAAAAGAAAAGCAGAGCAGGTTGAGGCAGATGAGTGTACTGGGAGAAAGGAGGGGAGCGAGTTTCACAGAGTGGTCAGGACGGACCTTACCATGAGGGTGACATTTGAATGAAGACCTGAAGGAGGTGAGGGACTTGATCAGGGAGATGTGAGGACAGTGTTCTATGCAGAAAAACAGAGAGTGCAGGGGCCCCTGAAGGGAATGTGTCTGGCTTATTTGAAGAACACAAGTTGGCCAACATGATGAGACTGTGGTAAGTGACATGAGAGATATTAAGAGAGAAAACTGGCACCAGGTCACTCAGCATCTTGGAACCTAGTTTGACTTTTTCTTCTGAGTAAAATATGGGGCCATTAGAAAGCTTTGAGCAGAAGTGACTTTGATTTTGAGGGCATGTCCTAGATGGGGTTGAGCATAGATCTCCCAGAGAAAGAATAGAATCAGGTCATTGCTACCTCAGGCAAGAGAGATGATGGTAGCTTGGACCAGGGCGTCTGCAGTAGCGATGGTGAGAGGCGGTCAGTTTCTGGATAGACATCTTTGAAGGTAGAGCCAAGAGGATTTCCTGACAGTTGAGTGTAGGTGTGTGTGTGTGACAGGAGTAAATAGTAATGCCATGGCTTTTGGTTTGTGCAAACAGAAGGCTGTAGTTTCAATGAACTTGGAGAAATAAAGGAAAGAAACAATAAAGAAGGTATTAAGAAACCTATATTATGAAGACTTAGTCTTAATAAATTCCAGTTATTCATTGAAATAAGTATACACACCACAGAAAAAACATAACGAGGTGATTTGCCATCAGGTTTGGATTAGGGAGATGACACGGAGCTTTTAAAAGATGTGTAAGAGAACTGGCTCTGGTGGTGCACACCTACAATCCCAGTACTCTGAAGGCCGAGGCAGGAGAATTTCCATGAGATTGAGGCTGGCACAGATGACATAGTGAATTCAATAATTTTTAAAAGACAACTTGAAAAAAGACACACTAGATGCAGTAACACAAACCTATCAGGCCCAAGAAAGATAGAGATATTTCTTTATAGATTACAAGATATATTGACTAGGCTATAAAATTTTGTGAAGATTACATAACTAAAAGTGTATTTTGTCAGGTTTGTTCAGAGTTTACATACAAGGAATAGTTCTGTGTCATTTAGTTATTTTAAGCTGAGATCCTGGAGATAAAATAGAAGTTTTTCTTCAAAGGACATAGCTAGTTTAAAGACCTTATTCCACCTGTGCCCACACTGCCACCAGCTTGGTGTCACAGGTTGCACCTAGGTCCTTTGATTTAGGGAGGGTCTCTCACTGCTGTAAAAAGTCTATTAGAAGTTGAATCTCACTTTCATCTTGGCCTGGTTATTTCCTAGGTGTCCTGAAGGGAAAATACAGCCAGTCCTTTGATTCAGGGAAGACATTTCTCTCCGAATTAAAAAACTTAGAATTTTTGTTCTGTCAGTGAGAAAAAACTAAATTTCAGGGTTTGGTTTTGCTGATTGTTGCTTGACAGAAATGATGGTGACATCTCCAATTTTATAGCTTTTAACAAAATCTTTCCTCATCCACTAGGTCACGGAGTCCTTGCGGTGACTCTGCTTCATGGCGCAGGAGGTGTCACTGCTTGTTTTACGGCTGAGAGAGATGAAGGGAGTTCAGTAGACTGGCAAGAAGCCACAGAAAAGAAATGGGGCAGGGCTGACACTTGAACCAGAAAATTGAAAGTCAAATTCTGAGCAGTTTTTACTGTGCACACCACACTTTCACTCCAGTTTCTGAAGAAGGAACATAAAAGAAATAAAGGATGATTATACATGCCAGCAGATCAGATAACTTCAGATGGTCATCAGGCCCTGTTCTTACTCAGTCTCATGACCTGTACGTTCTAGGTTTTCTGGGGGACACGAGGGATCTGATCTGCTCCGGAATTTTGGTAAAACCTGCTTTATTTAGCGTTCTATAGGCTGCTTCTCGAATGAATTGCCCCAGAGAGCATGAAGCTCATGCAATGTTGTGATGGAATTTATCAACCAGGCATAAACTGAACAAGTTTGAGTATTCTTTTCCCTTGGATTGAATCATTCAGCAGCTTATTTACTTATTTATATGATCATCATAAAAGGAAAAGGTTTATTAGTTGCTTTCATGTCTCCAACACTACCAAGATTTTTAAGACCCAGTTTCTGCCCTCTGATGAGTGAGGGAGGCAAGCAAGCAGATAAGGGCAGCTCAGTGTGGCAAATGGCTATTTTTAAAAACAATGTTATTAACTAGAGTCACTGTCAGCTCTCCACACCTGTTCATCCCACCCACTTTGCTACTTTGTATCCTCTGACAGCATTTCCCCACTTCCTTCCTCTGTTCCTGCATGTGGTGACTACCGTTTTACCTTCTCTCTTTATACATTTGGCTTTTGTTTTTACAATTCCGTATGGAAATGAGCTCGCTTAATGTTTTTCTATGTTTGGCTCATTTCACTTAACATAATGTCTTCCAGGTCCATCTCTGTTGTGGCAAATGACAAAATTTCTTTCTTTTTAAAGGCTGAATATTATCTCTTTGTATATAACCATCCCTCCACCCACAGACCCTTAGGGAGGCAATGAAGGTGGAGCGCAGCCACCTCTGTAAGGAGATTTCTCCGCTGAGTGTATACCCGGAAGAGAGAGCGCGGAGTTGTATGGTAGCTCTGTTTTTAATTTCTTTAGGGACCACTATCTGGCTTTCTATAATGGCTGCCCATCTTCTCTCCATCAGCAGTGTACTAAAGGTCTCTTCCTCCTTCATGCCTCCACCAACATTTGCTACCTCTGGTCTTTTTGTTATCAGCCATCTGAAAAGTGGAAAGGGTCGTCTCACAGTGGTTTTAGTATGTTTCCCCAATGGGAAAATGTCTGTTTGGACCTTCATACATTTTGTTTTATTTTATAATTTTTTGGTACTGGGAGTCGAATTTATGACCTCACACTTGCCAGGTAGGTGCTTGTGCTGCTGAGCTAAGTCCCCAGCCCCCACTTCATACATTTTTTTTATTTAAAGAAAAAAATGAAACAGAAAGAGGGTAGAAATAAAAAAAAATTTCAAACAAAAACAAAAACCAGTAAGAAGTCACTAGTTGACAATTACATATCTTCCTCCTAGAAGTAGTTGTTCAAGTTACAAAAGTAAAGCAACTAGAAGTAGTTGTTCAAGTTACAAAAGTAAAGTGGATATTTAAACAGTGAGACAGCAATCAGCTCTGTTCATCTATCCAACAAAAACTTAGTAATATGGTCATCAATCCTACACACTTAAACATACATACAGTTATGTCCTTTAGAATACTTTCCTTTCCTCTCTTTTTTTTTTACAATAACTATAATCAATTCTTGTAAACTGTTTAGAAGTTCTACACATGTATAAGTCTCTACATGCATACCTAGCCTTTCTGTATTAGAGGGAAAAACAAATCAAAACAAGTCAACAAAACAAATTCCTAGAGAAACACGAAATGAAAAGGACATATAAAACCACAATACTAGGTGATCTACAGTAGTCACCATGATGTCTCCCGTTATTTTCAATAAAATTGTCTATATCATCAGGCATAATATAATTAAACTTAGTGGTACATAGCACTATTAATAAAAACCAAACATTGGAGACATTATAGGACTTCAAAGGCAGTTAATAATCAAACCAGAATGGTTATCCTATTGAATCTTGTCATCTTCAGAGTAGTTGCCTCTACTATCAGACTTGACACCCTCAAGCATACCAGATTCAAATAAAATCATTCAAGACAAAAGAGTGATAGAGCCAATATTCTCTGCTTCATCTTTGCTATGCTATTTTTCTGAAATTGTTGTTTACTTTTCTCCTTCATTCCACTGTCTGCCTCTTTCATTGAGGACTTTCTGCCATTGTTCCTGGCATCCTGGTGATTTTCTTCTCTCTCTCTAGAATGTCCTTCAGTATTCTTTGCAGGGTTGGATTGGTGGTCACAAACTCCCCAAGTTTCTCTTTGTCGTGGAAATATCTTGTCTCCCCATTAATTTTGAGAGATAGTTTTGCAGGGCACATCAATCTGGGTTGGAGGTTATTTTCTTTCAGGGCTTGGAATATTTTTCTCCAAGCTCCTCTTGATTTGATAGTTTGCATTGAGAAATCCGCTGTGATTTTGATGAGTTTTCCTTTATATGTAATTTGTTTCTTTTCTCTGACCACTTTTAATATTCTGTTCTTGTGATAGATTTCTGGGACCTGACTATTACATGTCTGGGTGTAGATCTGTTTTGGTTGTAGCTGGCTAGAGTTCTATATGCCTGATATATCTGAACATCACTTTCTATGCTTGGGAAGTTTTCCTTAATTATTTCTGTGAATAGCCTTTTTATTTCATTTGTATTTGTCCCTGCTTCTTTGTTCACATTTTTTATTCTTAAGTTATAAATCCTCTTGTTGTCTTCTAGCCTTTGTATCATTACTTCCTGGTTCCTTGTTATTTTTAAGAGATCCTTCCTTTCACGATCATACATTGCAAACCTAACTTCAAGTTTTGAAAATCTGTCTTTAGTTTCTGTTAAGAAGTTTTGCTAGCTTTCAATGGCGTTTTTAATTTCCTGATATTCTCTTTGGATCTGTTTCATGTATTCTGGATTTTTTTTATATTCTTTATCAAAGGCTTCTCTCCTTTCTCTGGGTTCCTCCATTCTTCCATTTGTGTCTTCTTGAGGAGTGCCCAGCATTTCTTTTATTAATCTTCTTATATCTTGCTTCACCTGAGTTAGAATTTTAGATTTAAATTCATCGATGAGGTCACAGAAGTATTTCTTTATTTCTGATGAGGCCATGTCTGTTATTGCATGTTTGCTGCTCTCAATCTCCTCTGTATTAACCTCTCCTTGGCTTATTTTCCCTGGGTCGGCAGTTTTAGGCTTTTTGTTGTTTCTCTATCTTGTCATGTTTCTGGTTTCTTTTAGACAGGTGAATGGTGGAGGTCTCTGGACCTTTACACATTGCTTACAGTCCCTCTGCAGCTTACTGGCTAGGGCAGTGCTACTCTCTCATGTTTGTTGTTGATCTGAGAGGTGCACATAGGGGTGATGTGGGCTGACCCCTCCCCTCTCAACTGGTGAGTGTCTTCAGCACGTTAGACTGTGCCCTGTGGATGTCACATGTTTGGGACAGCCTTGTCCCTGGCTATTGGGTCCCAACCAGGGGCATGGCCTAGCCCAAGCAGATCCCACCAATTCAGGAGCCAGGAGCCGCTGACTGAAGCTGCCTCAGCCATTGATTCAAGCCTGACTTACCCAAATCCAATATGTCATCTAGCCGGTCATCTCACTCTGGGGAATCCAAGTCCCAGCACTTACCAAGTTCTGTGCAGCTCCGCTTGCCATCTCCACTCCCTGTTGTGGCACCTCCTCCCACCAAGGGTCTGGAGCTCACTAACCCCCGCTCTCAGCGGGGATGTGACCTCAGCTATGTTGTGAGTTGCCTAACTCTAAGATGCGCTCAGCACAGCTACAAGAGCATGCCCAGATCCAGCCCTCCGTCCACACTTCTTTTTTAATTATTTTTTTTCTTTTTCCTCAGTTTCCTCCTGGGTCATGAGAATTCCTCTCCTTTTGTCTGGTCTTCTCCGTGGTGTCAGATTCTAGCATCTGAGTTGTTTTTCTCAGAGAGGCTCTCTATCGTGCTACCTATCAATCAGCCATCTTGGATCTCTCCCACTTCATACATTTTAAAAATTGATTTTATTAGCACATTTTTGGTATGCATAATGATTGCATTCATCATGGAAACCTGTATCTTGATTCTCTTTTCTCCATTTCCCTGCCTTCCCTTTAACCCTTCTTCCTTTCCTTATTTACAAAAGCTTTGTTTCCATTTTTCTTCCATTCTTTTTTTCCCTTTTCTTTTCCTCCCTCTCTCCTCCCCCTTCCTTTGTTCTCTTTCTCATTTGACCATTTTCTTCCTACTTCCCAATGTCTATAATTTGTTTTGGCTCTTATTTACATTTCCGGTTTCTCACACAAGAGAAACAATGTTATATTTAAACATATGTGCCCAATTTATACTACTTAAAAGTATGGTGTCAAGGTCCATCCATTTACCTAAAAATGTATTAAGTTTATGCTTCTTTATTGCAGAGTCATCTTCCATGATATATAAAAACCATGTTCTTCATCCATTTGTCTTTCATTGTGTATCTAGGCTGTTTCAAAATTTAGTTATTATAAATTGTGCTTCTATATACCTGGGTGTGCATATATTGCTGTGTTATGATGCTTTTAACTCTTTTGGGAATGGTTGAGTCAAATTGAAACTTTAGTTTTAGTTTTTTGAGGAAATTCTGCATTGGTTATACCAATTTATACTTCTACCAACAGCACAGAAGTGTTACTTTATCTCCACAACCTCATCAGCATTTGTTATTGGCTGATTTCTTGATGACAACCATTCTTTCTAGAATGAGATGGAATCTCAGTGTTGTTTTGGTTTGCATTTCTCAGATGACCAATTATGTTGAACATTTTTTCATATATTTATGTGCTGTCTTTCTTCATCTGAGAAGTATCTGTTCATTTCAGATGCCTTTTTTGGATTGGGTCTTTAAATTTGGTGAGAAGGGTCTGATGTTTTGTTTGGTTTTTTATATATTTTGGAGTTAGTCCATTGAAGAATAGCTGGTAAAAAATTTTCCCATTCCATGGTTATTTCTTTACTCTGTTAGTGGTTTGTTTCTTTTTATTTTTGAGCTAGGGTTTCAAAATTTCACTATGCAGTTCAGGCTGGCCTTGAACTCACTTTGCAGCCCAGCCTGGCCTCAAATACACAATGATCATCCTGCCTCAGCCTCCTGAGTTCTGGGATTGCAGGTGTGCCCCACTGTTGCTGGCCTTGTTTGTAATTTCTTTTTCTGTGCAAAAGCTTTTTAAAGAGATGAGATCCTAGTTGTTGATTCTTTGTAATATTTCCTGTGCAATCAGGGTTTTGTTCATAATGTCTTTGCCTATACCCAGGTCTCCAAGAGTTTTACTTACTCAATCTTCTTTTGTTTTAATATTTTGATTTTTCATCTATTTCAATTTTAGTTTAGTTCATAGTGAGAGATATAGGTCTAGGTTTAATATTTGGCATGTTGAAAGCTGGTTTTCTCAGTGGCATTTAGTAAAAAGACTATCTTCCAGTGAAAGTGGCCAGTGAAAGATAAGGTAGCTGAGTTGAGTGTGTTTGGAGTTGTTTCTGCATCTTTTATTCTGTTCCATTAATCTTCAGGCCTTTTTTGTTTTGGGCAGTACTATGCAGGATCAGGGTTTTGTTTTTCCTTTTATAGTAGCTTTTTAGTATAATTTTAGGACAGGGATTTTAATACTCCTGCCTTGCCCTTGTTGCCCAGAATTGCCTTTGTTATTCTAGGTCTCTTCTGGTTCTGTATGAATTTTAGGATTGTTTTCTCTAGCTCTGTGAAGAACACAATTAGTATTTTGATTGAGATTGCCTTAAATCTATATAACAGTTTTGGAGGTACGGTCATTTTCACTATGTTGGTTCTTCCTACTCACACGCAAGGGCTATATTCCCATTTTCTGATCTCTTCTTTGATTTCCTTTTTCAGAGTACTATAGTTTTCAATGTAAAGGTCTTTTACTTCCTTTGTTAGATTGATTCCTATATATATTTCTTTTTCCTTGATCCTACTGTGAAAGGTATGGTTTCCCTAATTTCTCTGTCAGTGTTTGTTACACATTTACAGGAATGCTATTGATTTTTGAGTGTTGACTTTGTGTCCTGCTTTGCTGCTGAATGTGGTTATGAATTCTAAGAATGTTCTGGTAGAGTTTTTGGGATCTTTTCTGTAGACTATCACCTTCATACATTTTTAAATTGAATTTTTTTTGCTAGCAAGTTCTTTTGCAAATAAATTTTGATTATTATACTCATCAGGTAAGTGGTTTACAAATATATTTTTTCTAGTCCACACATTATTCCACCCTCCACCCTGGTATCTTTCCATTTCATTTTTTTCCTTGCTGTGTAGGAGCTTTTTAATTTAATATAGTATTATTTTTTGATTTTGTAGCCTGAATTTCAGATAGCTCCGAAATCATTGCTAAGGACAATGTCAAGATGCTTACCCCACATGTTTTCTTCTGGAAGTTTTATGATTTCAAGTCTTATGTTTAGCTTTTAAAATACATTTTGAGTTGGTTTTTTAAAAAGTTACATTTGAGTTGTTCATGGCATAAGAATCCAAGTTCATTTGCATGTATGAATCCAGTTTTCCTAGCACCACTTATTAAAAAGTATATTCTTTACAACATTGTTTCTTCATTATGTCCTTTTGGTGCCTTTATTGAAAACTAGTTGACCATATATGTTTCAGTGTATTTTTGGCTCTCTGTTTTGCTGTATTGGTCTATGAATGTTTGATATGGCTTCCCTCAAATATTTTACAGTCAAGTTGTATATATAACCTCCTAGATCCTCTCTTCTATCTTCTTAGTTTAGAAATTTTAGAAAACCAAAAGTCTCCAGGAGACCTACTGTACCTTAAGAACTTAGAGAGTGAGCCAAGCATGGTAGCATATTCCTGTAACCTAAGCTGCTCTGGAGGCTGAGGCAGGAGGAACGCAACCTTGAGGTCGGCCTCGGCAATTTAGCAAGAACTTGTCTCAAAAAACAAAAAGGTTTGGGGGGATATATTTCAACATGAGGACCTGGATTCAGGGCCTAGAACCCCAAAGTTTTTAAAAAATGTTTCAATAGCTCAGGTGTATGAATTTCAACAAAGCCTCTGCCAATTTCCCAGCACTCCAAAAGCTTAGTTGCCCTTAAAGCTATGAGAGGCAGTATGTGGAGTGCTTGGTCCTCCCATGTCCTTGCACTTGCTGTCTTTCTGCTGGAGCTCCCTGTACCCACTTGGTCACCTGCTCCCTTCTACTCATCATTCAAGTCTCAGTGCCAGTATCATCTGCTCTGTGAATTCTTCACCTGGGTGAAGTGCTTAAATATTATATTCCTCAGTATGGTGCACACATTCCTGTATTATTTAGCGCATCCCACAGTATTGCAATTTATCCATCTGGCTTTCCTCTAGACCCCAAATTCTCTGAGCAAAAGCATGGCTTCTTTTAATCAGTGTCTGCTGTACTGTCTGATAGAAAGCACTGAGTCAAAATGCTACAAAAATATGCAATGCTCTATTCCCCTTTCTCTTTAATCTGAATAATTTCTTTAGCTCTTTTGGTTTTTCATAACATTAATTTTTTTATTTAAAGAAAAAAACAAAACAGAAAAAGGGTAAATATAATACATAATTTCAAAAAAAGTAAGAAATCACTAGTTGATAATTACATATTGTCCTCATAGAAGTCATTGTTCAAGTTACAAAAGAAAAGGATACAAAGTGGACATTCAAACAGTGAGACTGCAAACAGTTCTGACCAACTATCCAACAAAAACTTAGTAATATGGTTATCAATCCTACACACTTAAACATACATGCAGTTATATCCTTTAGAGCACTTTCTTTTCCTCTCTTTCTTTACAATAGCAATTTCACTAATGAGGATAGCCTCAAGTTGTCTCCATTTGCCTATGAAGGCCTCAAGATCATCCTTTTTATAGTTGAGTAATATTCCATTGTATAAAAATACCGCATGTTTTTCATCCACTCTGTGGTTGATGGGCATATTGGTTGTTTCCAAGATTTAGCTGTTACAAATTGTGCTGCTGTGAACATGGGTGCACATATATCACTGTGATATGACCTTTTCAGTTTTTCTGAGAAAATACCCAGGAGGAGAATTGCTGGATTGATTGGAACTTCCAATCCTGGTCTTCTGAGAATTCTCCATTCTGATTTCTATAGTGGCCGCACCTGTATACATTCTCACCAACAGTGGAGCTGTTCCTTTTTCCCAGAAACCTCACCAACATTTGTTATCAGTTGATTTCTTGATGGTAGATATTCTTTCCAGAGTGAGATGAAATCTCAATGCTATTTTAATTTGCATTTCTTGAGTGACAAGTGATGGTGAACATTTCTTCATGTATATATTTGCCATTTGTATATCTTTCTCTGAGAACTGTGTGTTCATCTCAGATGCCCATTTTTGGAGAGGGTCTTTGAATTTGGGGACTTGATGTTTTTCAATTCTTTATATGCTCTGGATATAAGTCCTTTGTCTAAGGGGTTGCTGGCTAAAATTCTTTCCCATTCTGTGGGTTTTCTTTTCACTCTGTTGGTGATTTCTTTTGAAGTGTAGAAACTTTTCAAAGAGATCTCAGTTGTTGATTCTTTGAAGTGTTTCCTTTGCAGTTTGAGTTTTGTTCATGAATTTTCTGCCTACCCCATGTCTCCAAGACTTCTACCTACTTTGTCTTCCAGGAGAGTTAGTGTTTCTGTTTTAATATTTTAGGTCTTTGATCCATTTAGACTTTAGTTGTGTGCATGATGATAGGCTTGGATCCAGTTTCAGTCTTTGGCATGTGGAAGGCCAATTTTTCCAACACCATTTATTAAGGAGGCTATTCTTCTAGTGAATATGTTTAGTCACTTTGTCAAATATCAGGTGGCTGAGTATCTTTGTAGTTGTGCTTGCATCTTCTAATCTGTTCCATTGATCCTCAGGTCTATTTCTTTTCCAGTACCATGCTGATTTTATCACTATGGATTTGTAGTAGAGTTTCAAGTCAGGAATTGAGATGCCGCCTGCCTTGCCTTTGTTGCCCAGAATTACCTTTGCTATTCTAGTTTCCTTCTGTTTCCAAGTGAATTTTAGGAGTGTTTTCTCTAGATCTGTGAGGTATGTTAATGGTACTTTGATTGGGATTGCATTAAATCTGTATAACAGGTTTGGGAGTGTGGCCATTTTTACAATGTTGGTTCTTCCTAACCAAGAGCAAGAAATATCCTTCCATTTCCTAATATCCTCTTCAATATCCTTTTTTAGCATAGCATAATTTTCAGCATATAGATTTTTACATTCTTAGTTAGGTTGATTCCTAAGTATTTCATTTTTTTAGATGCTATTGTGAAAGGTGATATTTCCATAATTTCTCTCTCAGTGAGTTTTTTGTGCATAGGAATGCTATTGATTTTTGAGTGTTGACTTTATATCCAGATACACTGCTGAATTTGTTTATTCCTTCTAGTAGTCTTTTAATGAAGTTTTTTGGGTCTTCTATATACAGTATCATGTCATCTACAAATAGTGATAATTTTACTTCTTCCTTTCCTATCTTTATTCCTTTTATTTCTCTCTATTGTTTGATTGCTCTGGCTAGGGTTTCCAGAACTATATTTAGGAGTGGTAATAGTGGACATCTTTGTCTTGTTCTTGATTTTAAAGTGAAAGCTTTCAGTTTTTGTCCATTTAGTATAATATTGGTTGTTGGTTTGTCATAGGTGGCCTTTATAAGATTGAGGTAGACACTATGTATTCTGATTTTCTGAAGGGTTTTTATCATGAACATGTGTTGGACTTTATTGAAAGTTTTTTCTGCATCTGTTGAGATGACCATGTGGTTTTTTTTTTTTTTTGGCTCTGTTGATGTGGTGTATTACACTTATTGATTTGCGTATGTTAAACCATCCCTGCATTCCTGGAATGAATCCCACTTGGTCATGATGTATAATCTTCTTGATGATTTGCTGCATTCTATTTGCCAGTATTTTATTGAGAATCTTTTCATTAATGTTCATTAGTGAGATTGGCCTATAGTTCTCCTTTTTGGTTGGATCTTTCTCTGGTTTGGGTGTTGGAGTAATACTTGCCTCCAGGAATGATTTAAGGAGGATTGCTTTCTTTTCAATTTCATTGAAGAGTTTAAGGAGCATTGGCATCAAGTATTCTCTAAATTTATTGTAGAATTCAGCCATGAATCCATCAGGACCTGGGTTTTCCTTTGTTGGTAAGTTTTGAATTACATTTTCAATTTCAATAGCTGATATTGGGTTGTTCAAAATTGCTATATCTTCTTGGTTGAGCTTTGATAGTTCATATGTTTCTAGAAATCTGTCCAATTCCTTTGTGTATTCCACTCTATGTTAGTAGAGATTTTCAAAGTAGGTATTCATGATCTTTTGAATTTCCATGGGATCTGTAGTAATCTTCCCCTTTTTAGTTCTTATTGTGTGAATTTGGGTTTTTTCTTTCTTTTTCTTTGTAAGGTTAGCTAGCAGTTTGTCAATTTTGTTTATTCTCTCAAAAAACCAGCTTTTTGATTCATTAATTCTTTGTATTGTTTTTTTAGTTTCAATTGCATTGATTTCTGCTCTAATCTTTACAATTTCCTCTCTTCTATGAGCTTTTGGCTTAACTTGCTCTTCTTTTTCTAGAAGCTTGAGGTGAAGCATTAGGTTGTATATTTGTGCTTGTTCTGTTTTCTTGATATGACAATTTATTGCTATATATTTCCCTCTTAAGACCGCTTTCATTGCATACCACAGATTACAGTATGTTGTTTCCACATTTTCATTGAATTGTAGGTATTGCTTTATTTCTTCTTTAATTTCCTCTGTAGCCCACTGGTTGTTCAAAAGGTTGTTATTTAATTTCCATGTATTTATGCAGGTTTTGCAATTTCTTTTGCCATTAATTTCCAATTTCAGTGTGCTATGGTCAGATATTATGCATGGGATAATTTCAATATCTTTGCATTTACTTAAGAATGTATTATGGGATAATACATGGTTTATTTTGGAGAATGTCCCATGTGCAGATGAGAAGAATGTGTATTCTGATGTGGTTGGGTGGAACACTCTGTAAACATCTATTAAGTCCAATTGCTTGCAGATATGACTCAGTTGTATTATTTCTTTGCTGACTTTTTGTCTAGTTGATCTATCTCTTTGTGACAATGGGCTGTTAAGGTCCCCTGTTATAACTGTATTCTTGTGTATTTGGTTTTTCATGTCCATTAGTATCTGTCTTATATAGTTGGGTACTTCTGTATTTGGTGCATATATATTTATAATTGTTAGTTCTTCCTCTTGAATTTTACCACTAACAAGTATGTAGTGACCTTCTCTATCTCTTTTAATCATTTTAGGTTTGAAGTTCACATTGTCTGCAAATAGAATAGCTACCATTGCTTTTTTCTGGGTTCCTGTTGCATGGAATACTGTTTTCCATCCTTTGACTTTTAAAACCTATGAGTTTCCTTTTGGGTCAGATGTGTTTCTTGTATACAGCATATTGTGGGGTCATGTTTCTTGATCCATTCTGTCAACCTATTTCTTTTCATAGGTGAATTGAGGCTATTTACATTTATGGATATCACTGATATGTACTGGCTCAACTTTGCCATGTTATGTTCCAGTTGTTTGCTTTCTTCTTTTCCCCCTTGATTAATTGCTTGTAATACCTGTTGGTTTCTTTCTGTGGTTGTTCTGGGGATTGTGGTCATTTTTATCTCTGTCTAGTATGCTTTTCAATACTCTTTCTAGGATTGGTTTGGTGGAAATGAATTTCTTCAGTTGTTCTTTGTCATGGAAGTATCTTGTTTCTCCATTAAGTTTTAATTAAATTTTTGCTGGGTACATCAGTCTGGGTTGAAAGTTGTTTTCTTTCAGGGCTTGAAATACCTCACTTAAGCTTGTCTTGATGAGGGTTTGTGCTGAAAAGTCTGCCATGATTCTAATGGGCTTTCCTTAATAGGTGAGTTGTGTTTTTCTAACAGCTTTTAGTATTCTGTTTTTATGCTGCATGCCTGAGGTCTTAATTATTATATATCTGGGTGTAGATTTATGTTGATTGTGACTGTTTCATGTTCTATATGCCTAACTTATCTGCATATCAAATTTTCCCCCAAGGTTTGGGAAATTTTCTGCTATTACTTCTGTGTATATTTTAGTTATGTCATTTGCATTGACTCCTGCATGCCCATTAATCTTATATTGTTGCTCTTGGCATCATCTTGAAGCTGCTGCATTGTCATTTCATGCTGTTTTGTTATTTTTAAAAAGTTCTGTGCTTTCATGTTCACTAATTGTAATCTTGTCCTCAATGTCCAAAATCCTATCCTCAGCTTTATTTAAACGGTTTTGCCAGCTTTGAATAGAATTTTTTTGTTTCTTGGATGTCTCTTTGAGTTTGTTTTATGAATTATGCTTGTTTTCCATATTGTTCATTCAAGGTTTCAATCACTTTCCCATGCTCCTGTACTTTTTCCTCTATTTCTTCTTTAGCTGAGCTCAGCAACTCCTTTACTAAGGTTGTTATTTCTATCATTACATGGGATAGTACTTCTAATTTGATTTCCTCTATAGCCTCATGGAGTTTTTTTTTTTCACTCTCTATCTTTTCAGAGATTTCCACTGTGTTCCTTTTAAAGTTCTCTATTTCAATGTCTCCTGTACTTGCTTCTGGTGGACTGGATGTTTGAGATTGCATTTTGCTTTTTTGTTTTGCCATTTTCCCCTTTTGAGTTAATATTTGGTCCTTCATTCCCACTAGTGTCAACTGTTGGTAGTGTGTATCTTGGAGTCCTAATGTAAGGTTGATGTCTGTCCAGTTGCTGGGTTCCACAATGAACAGGTGGGCCAGTCACCTGACTTCCCACTGCAGGGCCTGTTGGGTGAGTCCTATGTTCTTCCTGGGCTGACAAGCCTAGGAGTATTGATGTAGGTCAACTTTTAGTTCCTGCTATTGCTTTATCTTCAGATTATTCCAGGTCACCAAATCTCCCTGTCTATAGTGTTTTTGTTGGCTGAGGCCCTACTGTGGCCCTATTGTGTGCCTGTGTGTCTCATAAGCCCTTTTGATTTTCTTCAAGTTGGGAGAGTCCTTATTGGCACACTCCTCACCCTGCCTGATGTTTTCTGTCTGCAGCAAGGAGTCACCCACACTCTTAGACTCACCAATGTCTTACAGTTAGTTGAAGGGTGCTTTACCAGTGGCCTTATTTACCCATTGTTCACCTCTATTTTTGGGGCATCTCACCACACTGACTGGAGCCTGCTGAGATCTTCCATTTGGGTAAGACAGTTACTGAATCTCCCTTAAAGTTAGCATGGTTAATCCACTGTAGTCTAAGATTCACGGGCTTCTATCTGGGGAAAAACGCAAAGCTTCTTTTTGTGATGGCTTTTTCAACATTAATATTTTTAAGGAGCATAGGCTAGTTGTTTTTAGACTACCCTTGACTCATGGTTTATAATTATTTTATCATTATTAGACTTAGATCATAGATTTTTGGGATGGAGTAATATATAACAGATGTGGAATTTTCTCATGCATAACACTAGGAGGTACACAATGTTGCCTTATCCCATTATTATTGATGTTAATTTTTGGTTTAGTGATGTTTACCAACTTTTTTCACTGGAAAGGTGTCTTAGTTACTTTTCTCATTGCCGAGACAAAATACCTGACTCCCAAAGTTAATGGAAGAAAGGTTTATTTGGCTTACAGACTACCGAGGTTTCAGTCCATAGTTGGCTGGCTCCAAGGCATGGTGGCATGGCAGAGGGGCATCATGGAGTGGAAACAGTTCATGGCAAAGCAGGGTAGGCAGGAGGCAGCAAGCAGTGAAGTAGCAACCAGCATGTGACCAGTGACAATAGTAGCTTATTTCTGTCCCTTTTATAGTCTATCTAGCCTCCTGGGCTTAGGGCAGGTGCCAAACCAATCAGTAGACTGATTTAGTAATCACAGATGGGAGTGGTTGTGGCAACAAAGCCTGGTGAGACCGTCACTCTCCTGTCATGCCTTGCTCACTTGTTTACCAGCCCGAGAGCCTCCAACCACTCATTGTGGCTCCAGTGCCATGTTGTGGGCAGTGGGTGGTTTAAAGGCCCCACAAGGCTACAGCAGGGCTCCTGCCACAGCACATGGGAGGTGGGGCAGACCAGGTCTCTGTTCTGATACACACCCCTTGTGGCCCATGGTGTGCAGACACCAACTCTGCAGTGCAGGCCCTGGAGAGCGGACAACTACACTGAGTCCAACCCACTGTGCCAAGCCCAGCTTGGCCATGTGGCCTCAGGGAGGCTCTCTGCACCACAGTGTCCCTTCTGTCTCCACCAATGCATGGTGAGCCTGAGCTTGTAGCCCCTTCCAATTGCTTGGGCAGTGGTAACTCAAGGTGGTTTGGTCCTGTGATGCAGTAAAAATTTTTTCAGCTGAGAGTGGAAGTAGCTACTTGTGGCACAGTTAAGGTTATCAGAAATGGAAGTCACAGTGAAACACTCCACTAGTGGAGGAAGGTCTTTTCTTGCCCCCAACAGCTACTTCCTTATCTGATTGAGCAAAGCCAGAGGGTTTAAGCTCTATGGGGCAGGGAGCTGCTATTCCACCATCCTTTTTCTGTTGAAGACTTATTTATTTATTTTTTGTACCAGGGATTGAATTCATGACCTCATGCTTGCCAGGCAGCTGCTTAAGCCACTGAGCTAAACCCTTAGCCCGAAGACCTAGTTTTAAAATAGTGCTCTGAGCCAAATCATCTGTGGTCATCTCAACAAGTGTATGATCATTGAGATACTCCCTAAACCAGGTCCACACACACACAAGAAGTAATTCCAGGAATCAATAATACAACAAGCATTTCTATTTACAACTGTTGCTCTAGTGAGCCTGTTTTTGCCCCATGTTTTACACCTGATGAAATCAATGTTGATGATATCAATACATCTCTCTCACCTATACTTCTCTTGAGCCTCTTTTGCTCTTTTGATCTTGTGACCCTGCTTTATTTGTGCATGCATTTGTAGGGGTCCGCTCACCTGCTATATGATGAGTTTCTGTGTCCCACTGGTCTCTGTTCAGGCACCAAAATGCTACAGTGCAGCTGTCTAATTTCCCTGGGGAGGGATAGATGGTGGATGATGAAGAAATGAAAACAAGAATTAGAAAATAAAAAGTTGAGGCCAGATGGAGCCCTCTCTCCTGACAGGAGAAAAGAAGGAAAGAACTGCCCAAGGACTGCAGTACATTTATTTATACACTTGGCAGGTTGATGTCACATGACACCCTTCTGCCTATCAGCTTGTTTGCTTGAATTGCCTCAGGCTCTCCGTGTTCTCAGGGCTGGCCCTGTTTTAGCTTCACACTTGTGACTGATCTCCAGCTTCAGCTGCTCCCTACAGCGGTTGATGCCAACACTGAGGATCTGAGAAATCCAATTATCTAATATCTGCTTATTGGAGAAACACATCCCCTGAGGAAATCCTTGCAACATAATTATCAATATAGTAGGTTTTGAAAAGCAGCACTAAGCTCTTTAGAATTACCACATCAACCCTGACAACTGAAAAGGCTTTTTCAAGTCTGAAAAGTAAATAGCCATGCTAAACCCAGAATTAGGGCCTGTGGGTTTCCTTTGAAGCCAATACTGTAGCTCTCTAGGGCTTTTTTTTTTTTTTTTTTTTTAGGGGTGAAGGTGTTTAAATAATGAAACTAATGTCATCTCACATCCTTGAATCATTCTTCAGGAGTAAATTGAGCATGAACAGTAGAAGTGTACCTAGGGAGGCAGGATGGCTGTCCTTATTTTCTTCTGTAAAGAGGAGTTCAATTGTTGGTGTCTGCTATTTCTGGGCACATGATGATCATTTCTGTACCATATTCAATTTTAAGGGCCCAAGACTGAAATGCAATGTAGACACTGTAGAGATTCCTCCTTGAACTCTTGGGCATATTTAAGCAGTGTGCTTTACCAGCTGTGGTGGCCCATGGCTATAATTCCAGCTGCTCTGGAGAGTGAGGCAGAAGGATCATAAATTTGATGCCAGACAACTGGACAACTTAGTGGGACTCTTTTTAAAAAAAAAAAAAAAGGTTGGGGATGCAGCTCAAGGACAGAGTGTGTGCCTATAATGCACAAGGCCCCGATTGCAATACCCAGTACTGCAAATAAGCCAACCAGAAAAATCCCCAAAAGGTACATTAATGTCCACAAAAATGTCTTACTGTTTCTGGTATGTGAAATTTCTTTCTCCAAATACATTGAACATTTCCCTAAGCATTAAATCAAGATTTGTGATTCCATTCTCTGTAGCACGTAACATTGGGGTTTGGACACAAATGGTGCTCTTTGAAGATCTAATTGTGAGGTAAAGGAACTTAGGTCTTGAATTCAGTTTTATACCAGGGTGAATTTCTCACATGTCTGCATTTGACTTAAAGTGGATCCAGGAGTTGAACGACAGTCTGGACTTGAAGGTTTTCACTGAAGAGTTTGAAACAGACATGTGAGGCCCAGTGAGGCATGAAGCCTATAGTCAGGTTACCTGGTACAGCTTGGTTTTGGTGGGTCATATCTGGGGAGCCCTGCATTTTACTTTACCTTTCTTGCACTCAATTTCTGTATTTCCATTAGTGAAAGGAACAAAGTAAGGCCTACTCTGCTTTCAGGATTCAGGTGAGAAATATGGAGATTTTATCAGAAGAAAGAGCTGAGATGTGTTATGTACATGTACCAGCTCTCCACAAGGTATTTAATCAGTATGTGCTGCAAACATGAACTAATGAAAAAAACCCTCCAGAGCAGCAATCAGTAAAAGTAAAAATTATATCAAGGGAATGAATTAAGTTAGACAGTTGCACAAAAGCAAACCAAACCAAACCACTAGACATCAAATCAGACAAAATAAAACAACCACTTTATTATTATTTAAAAAACTTAATTGCCTTATTGATACATAAGCAAGTATTCATTCATCTACCTTTTCAGACTTTTGAGTTTCGAATGAGGGGAATTTCTTTTTAAATTTTACATATTGGAGTTCCAAAAAGACTAATCTTATTTAACGAACAAATCTTATTTAACATAGTAATTTCTAAATGGCCGCCATGGAAAGTGTTTTACAATAAAGAGCTCATTTAATTCTGTTAACAAGGTAGGTACAATTGAGGAATTGGAGGCACAGAGGGGTGAAACAATTTGCTGATGATTCAGTGTTACCCAGTAGATCTGAGGTTTGATAGCTCTATGGCTGTAAGAATCTAAAGATACCCCACTGGGCAGCTCTCATTTAATGTGGCTATGGTATTGTTCTTATTTTTAAACAAATGTACTTTATTAGAGTAAAAAAAGCAGAAATGTAATCCAGCAGAGATAATTTTTATGGATGCTTTTGGAAAAGGATTCAACCTTAGGGGAGGAAAGTCATGTTCTGCTCTTTCTGGGGGCGTATAAAATATGTTCAGCCTGGGCTGATATTATCAGGCAGATGTGCTCTTGAGATATTTGAATATTTCTGCACACTGCAAGTGTTTATTGGGTCCTCCAACCTTTGTATAAAAATACAAGCAAAATCATTCAGACATGTTTAAGTTTCACTAAATGAATTCAGTGCGTGACATGCAAGCTCTGCCCCACCCTCTCTATGCTTTCTTCCTTTATGGTCACATCTGGAATACTTTTGGCAGTGAAGTCTGAAGTATATACTCGAGGTGTTTATTGAATTCTTACTGAGCTAAGTCAACAGTATCCTTTTCCCTGCATGTTTGATACAATGTGGCAACCTTTCCTTCTTTATATTTTACAAAGCTTCTGTTGGTTAGGGGAAAAAACATATTTTTACAATCAGTATTACTGAGATATAATTTATATACCATGTGCTGCACTTGATTTTAGGTGAATTACTCTGTTTCTTTTTCTCTTTAGGGTTATGTTCGGAATGGAGAGTTGGAGGATGTTCCAGGTGATCGGCTCCCTTGCAGATGACTTTGGCTTCATCAGGTCACAGAGGATTGGTAATGCATAGAACTGTTTAAACCCAGATGATTACCCTGCCAAGAACTTAACAGTAGTGGCAGATTTAAGATAAAATATTATAAGAGCTTCATGATTAACAAAAACCAATTGATTCATTGAAGGAGAGTTTAATCGGAATCCAGAAGCTTAACCTCAAATAATAAAAAGTCGATATTAAAAGCCTTGAACTTCTGCATGCATTACCAGAGGCATGCTCATGCTGGAAAAAAGGCTCATTCTGCATTCTTAGCTTCTTTGGCAGAAGTTTTCTGAGGAATAACTGTCATCATAAGATGGTAGCTTCACAGAATGCTAGTGACAGTCTGCAGTTTCTTGCAGTCATTTGAATAAACAGAACTTTTCAAGATGAAAGTCTTATAAAGAGCTTTAGTAGGCTAAAGCACTGTGGAGATGCTATCGAGACATATGGATTCAAATATGAAGGCACAGATTGTTACTTGTTGGGAGGAAACAAGAAGCTCTCTGAATTTTTCCCTTGGTGTGGGCTGTTCTCCCTGTAAACAAAAGCTGAGACAGTCAGTCTTGTTATATTTCAAACATCTTTTTTTATTTTTTAAATTTTATTTTATAGAGGATAAAACAGATAAAACCAATCAAAACAAACCAGTGTAAAAGACACAGAACTTTAAAACATTACACAATCAACAACGGTTTTACCATAATGCCTTTTGATGTCTTCAAAATAGCTGCAGATAACATCTGACATAGTAAAAATCAAACAGAAAGGAATAGAATAGAAACAACAAAGACAAAACAATGAATGCAATAAAGGATTTTAAAACAAGCCAATAGTAAATCCAAAATTGCTACTATAATATATCTTGCTGTCCTTGAAATAGCTTCTCCTGCCATCAGATTTAATATAATCAAACAAAAGAAAAGAAAAGAAAGCCCAACCCAACAAAACAGTGAAAATGATATAGGACCTCAAAACAAGACCGTAGGGAATTAACAATGGCTGCAACCCTCAGGAGATCCCCTAGATGCTATACTGTACCCCTATCCTCTGAACCATGAGCAGACC
The DNA here is from genome assembly GCA_004027455.1 of Hydrochoerus hydrochaeris. Lineage (NCBI taxonomy): Eukaryota > Metazoa > Chordata > Mammalia > Rodentia > Hydrochaeridae > Hydrochoerus > Hydrochoerus hydrochaeris. Next base: position 18,321 of record PVLA01007164.1, on the reverse strand, counting down.
ACTGGCCCTAGACTTGCAATGTTAGTGAAACACCAAAGCACCACAGGCATCCAATTGTATTTCACCTCCAAAGCTGTCATCACAGCCTGTGTTTCTCCGGATAAGCTGGTCACTGACATGGTAGGGTGGGGTTTGGCACTTTTTGTTTGCCAGCCCATGTGCTAGAAGGGTCTTGGGTCTAGCTGTTCTCAGTCTGGCCGTGGCCCAGGCAAGCACTGGTTCCAAGACTGGCCTTTTTTGCTAGTGTGACATTCTCTCAGGATTTTTTTTTTTGGGGGGGACTGGGAATCGAACTCAGGATCTCGTGCTTGCCAGGTGGGTGCTGCACTACCACTGAGCTATATCCCCTGCCCCTTTAGTATGGCATTCTCAAACACCTATTAAAAGTACAAAGAACTAGTTTTTAGTGGTGGGGTTAAGGAAGTGGCAGTGTATGACAATGTAAAACATCTCTGTATTGCATACAGTGAACTCAGTACCTCAAACAGTCTGCAGTGCGTAGGTTTCATCTGCTTGGAAAGACCAGACAAACACTCCTGAGAGAGATGTACAGGGGATAAATCGTCCCTCAAACCCCAAGCAGAAACATGGAAACAACACCCAGGATTTGGAGACAGATTTATGTACATTGAAAGACACTGACTGGGATCATTCCCAAAATATCAGGCCCTGATCTCTGATGATCTAGGGCTGTATGAGGTAAGCAAGCAGGAAGGAGAGAGGCAGAATGACTTGTCAGTTGGGGATTGATTCTTAAAATATGAATCATACCGACCAGCTATGTATCACAGTGACCAGTTTTTTTTTATTTAAAGAGGAAAAAAAACATGTAAAGGGTAGAGATAATACAGAATTAAAAAAAAAGATAAACAGTAAGAAATCACTAGTTGATAAATTACATATTGTTCTCTTAGAAATAGTTGTTCAAGTTACAAAATTAAAGCATACAAAGTAGATATTCAAATAGTGAGAGTGTAAACAGCTACGCATGCATGAGACTCTACATGTATTTCTATCCTTTCTATATTAGAGGGGAAAACAAAACATAGCAAGACAAAACAAAACAAATTCCTATAAAAACATGAAACCAAAAAGTCATATAAAAGTCATACAAAGTGATCTATAATGATTACTGTGTTGTTTCTTATTATCTTCAATAGAATTGTCTATATCATTAGGCATAATTGAATATAGTAGCATAATTGAATATAGCAGTACATAATAATATTAGTAAAAATAAAACATTGTAGATAGTATCAAACTTCAAAGGCAGGTAATGATCAAACCAGAGTGGATATTCTAGTGAATTTTGTCATCTTCAGTGCAGTTGCCTGTACTCTCAGACTTGATAGTATCAATCATAACAGCTTTGAATAAAACCTGTCAATACAAAACAGCAATCTAACAAGCAAGATTCGATTATGATCAGTGACCAGATGTTTTTAAGAAAAAAAAGTAACAGGGACTAAGCTGAACTATTAACTGGGCAACTAATGAACTGAAGTATGGGGAGGTGGCTTCTGTTACAGAACAGTCACTAAAATCTTTTTCTGAGTAACCTCGCTTTTTGCCTGGAAGGACAAAGGAAAAAACCTGAAGTTCACTTATTGTCTGCCTTTCCCCTGGTCAGGCTCCATTTGGCTTCATGATAAACTTTAGGTAAACTTCTACCAGGGGGGAGCCAGGACACCAGAAGTTACAAATGGATTTAATTTCCTTGGAATAGACTGACTCCTGTACCCAGTGCCCCTCTGTCTAAGCTCTCATGTGATGTTTGCTTTCTGTAACGTGGAGTTTTTTGTTTTATTAGTGATTGATTGATTTGTACTCAATCAAGAGCATCGCAGAATATTAAAGAGAGGAGGCAACTAGATAAGCAAAGAGTTTAATAAGCGGGGAGAGCATGGAGGGAGTCACCATAGAGAAGGTTATGGCGGCTCTCCCTGCAGACAAGGGGCAGGTTCTGCCTGATATAGCCTCTGATGGGGGCAGGGCTCTAGTGGCTGGTGTGAGCTGGTTTATTTTGTGAGAGTGCAGGGGACTGGGTAAACCTTTACATTCCTGAGCTTTGGCAGACTTTGGGGAGGCAGAAGCAATAGGGGCTTCTGGGAAGAAGGAGGTGTGCATTATCATGGCACAGCTTTGAATCACTGCCATGATGGTTGTGCTGTCTCTCAGGCGGGCGGACCTAACAATTAATATATTTATGCAATAGATAATAGTGATCATTTTGGGGAATTGTTCCATGCATATAACATAGTTTGATCACTTTTGACCCTTTTACCCTCTTCTCCTTTTCTTTGTTCCTCCTGGGGATTCCCTTCCCAATCTCCAAAAAAGTAGGCCTTCTTGTTTCCCATCATCTCTTTTTAAAATTAATTAATTAATCAATCAATGTATTTATTTTTAAGGTTTCTCATGTAAGAACAACAAGGTGATATTGAACTTTTTGTGTCTAACTTGCTTCACTTAGAATTATGGTTTTCTGTCCATTTTCCTGCACATGTCATGGTTTTATTCCTCTTTATAACTGCCAAAGCTACTTGGCTCATTGCTGAGATGCAATAACTTCAAGGAGGGCAGGTTTATTTTGGCCCCTATTTTTCAAGTTTCAGACCTTGCAATGTCAGGCAGTAGAGTGTAAGGGCTGGGGAGAGGGCGGCAGCACACTCCAAGACAGAGTGCAGAGAGAAGCTAGGGAGGGAGAGCTGCTCCAGGTCACACCCGCAGGGGTGGCCTTTCCCCAGCAGGCCTCACTCTTAACAGTCAGCTATTACGCCCTCATTGCTCTCTAAAAACATGAGCCTCTGGGAATCGTTTTGAATGTAAACCATAACAATGGCTGAATAATGTTCCATTGTGTATATGTAGCATGGATTTTTAATTTAATCTTTATGGTAGTTCAGTATATGAATGAATACTAGAGACCTAGGCTCTATTATGCTTTTTTGAGTGGATTGACATGAGATACTTTGCCTTTTCAGGTCTTATTTTCCTTCTGTATGAGTTGGATTCTTCATTCTATACTCATGCTGTTCAATATGATGGTTATGAGCTAATATGACTGTTTGAATGAAAACGCAGTAAAACGTGAAATTCAGATTCTCTGTCTACCAGCTACATCTCACACGCTCAATGGCCGTGTGCACCTAGGGCTGAAATACTGCATGGCATAGAGTGTTTTCCAGTTTTTACGTTATGATTTTCTCATTTGTTTTCACTTGCATCCAAGATTTCTGTCCTAGCAAGTATTGTCACTCACCTCACAGGTGTGAGATTCCCTTGCTGCAGAGGATGGGGATGCCACTCAGGGAAGCGACTCTAGTGGGTACCAGCAGCACCCACTACTGGTAGAAAGCTGGGGTCTTTTATTAAGTTCAGGGAGTTTGTAGAGATCCCTGGGAGAGAGATCTGACAGAAGGGTCTACTGTCTGACAGGAATGGAGGGTGGCAGGATAAGGAGGCCAAGGAAGATGACAGTGTCCAATTATGTGTGTGCTAGTGACTGACAGCTGCAGGGTATAAACCACTGCACTGTGAGAGGTGAGTTCCCAACCAGTAGCTGTTGATTGTGTAAAGACTTACCTTAAAATGACTGTTTTTAATGGCCTGCAGCGAGGCCACTGTGGGACATGTTGTCTTTCTTGTGGACAGCAGCATTGACCCCCAAGAGTTCCCAGTGTGCAGAACTTCTTGTACACCTTGGTAAACAGCTTCAGTGTGAGCATCAGACCATCAGAGTGGGTCTGACCCAGTGCAGTGATGCACCCCATTGGAGTTCCTGCTTTCTACCTACCACCGAAAGGGTGATGTGTTAGGACATATCCAGAGGCTTCAATTCAAGCCAAGGGCAGGAAGGTGGGCCTGGCCCTGCAGTTTTTCCTGGAGCACCACTTCCAGGAAGGAGCAGGGAGCTGGGCCAGGCAAGGGGTGCCTCAGATCGCAGTGGTGATCAGCAGTGGCCCAGCTAACGACCATTTGCATGACCCTGCTGAGTCAATTAGGAGGGCAGCATCCTGCTTTATGCTGTTGGCAGCAGAGATGCGGTTCAGGGAGAACTCAGGGAGATTGCGAGTGAGTCAGCCTGAGGACAGGTTCACCTCCTTTGATCCCAGTTTCTCTGCCTTTGGGCAGTGTCATCCAGAAGCTGATGCCAGAGCTCTGTGATACTCTGGCAAAGCCAGCTCACTCTGTTGACCATGTGTCACCAGGTGCATACATCTTTCTCTCTTTCTTTCTTTCTGATCTGGACTTTGTAGAGCTTGAGGCTTTATCTCTTATTCATCCCAGAATGCAGCCGAAATCTTGAGGCATCTGGAAAAATTAACAGGGAAAAAGAGGAAGGGCTGCTTTGGATTTCCTGAGGAAGAAATTTGCCTTCAGGAGAGGAACAGAGGTCTGGGCAAGGAGTGCACCAGATAGCTGTGGTCATCACCGATGCGTTCTCTGCAGACAGTGTATCCAGACTGGCTTCTGGCCTCTGCAGGACTGGGGTTGCTATTTATGTGGTGGGCACACAGCATGCCTTGAAGGGCAGGGACCTGGAGAAGATAGCCACAGATCCTCCTTGGAAGCACAGAATCCCTCTCCAATCCTTTCTGCAACTCTCCCTCGCAGGAAGCAAGCTTAAAAACCTGCTGTGCCCAGAGACTGTGAGGCCCACGGCTGCTCCTGGAAGAGGGCTACGGCCTATAGGAAGGTAGAGGGCCATTCTCAAATTTAACTCTTGTTTTTAAGTGTGAATCTGCCTGCTCCCCATTCCTACCTTCTTTATCTCCCACCATAGAAGACAATTTTTGAATTAATTTATTAAAAAGCAGAAACTCAAGCTGAGTGTGGTGCCACATGTGTGTCATCTCAGCACTCTGTTAGGTTGAGGCAGGAGGATCACAAATTCAAGCCTGGGCAACTTAGTGACTTAGAGAGACCCTGTATTAAAAAAAAAAAGAAAAAAAGAATCGGGGAGACAGATTAGTGCAAAGGCCCTAGGTTTGATTCTCAGCACCAAAAACAAAACTTACCAACCAACCAACCAGTTCCCTCCAAAACAAGCAAGCAAGCAAACAAACTGAACTGGACAACATTGCCTAAATCTCCCCAAAACAGAAACCCCAAACTTTGAAAGTGTTGTATCTTGATGCTATGAAGAAAAACAAAGTAAATAGTGAACACTTTTTTCTCTTTCTGTTTCCTCTTTTTCCCCCTTCAATTCTTTGATGAACATGTGTGTATAATTTACATAGAAACCCTGGGAAACTTATTTTGAACTGATATAAATCTTAAGTCACTTAACATAGAAAATTAAAAAAAAAACCAACAACCATATTTGAAAATTTAAAAATTTAAAGTATATACAGGCATGTTAATTTACCGATTTTTTGGTGTAGGCCAAAGTATTTTAAGTTTTAGTTCTTTAAAACAGGAAGACTGTCTAAACACTTCCTGAAACAATGCAAGGACAGAAATCTTTACTGATTTTTAACATCTGATGTTTGGTTTTTTGTAGCTGTATCTAGTACACAGTGATTTTTAAAAACAACTTGCCTATATTATTTTTTAAGTAATTGATCTGTTTTTCAGATACACTAAACCTTTTGTATCCATACTCATATCCTATTGAGTTGCACAGTATCTGATTAATTGTGTAACTGTAATTGTTCCATAAACAGCCTACAACCAAACCCACCTCCATCACAGCAAGCTGTCATACCACTTGGCAGAGTAGACCAGGGCACTGTGTGTTTGGTGGGAAAATCACTCATGATTTGCAGAGAAAGAGAGAACAAAGTTTGTGTGGTGAGTCACTTAATGGAGAGTGGTTAGGGCAATTCCTTTTTGTCTTTTTTATGTTTTTGAGACGTGGTCTTGCTGTGCAGTTCAGGCTGGCCTTGAGCTCACTTTGTAGCCTCGCCTGGCCTTGAACTTAGAACGATCTTCTTGCCTCAGCCTCTTGAGAGGTGTGATTACATTTGTGCTCCATATATGTATGGCTGGGAATTCCTACTGTCTATACAGTTAAAAAAACAGAAAAAGAAATGATTAAGTATATGTACTTAATATACTTTGTAGTAAAAATGCCTACATTTTTAAAAATGATTTTTATTGGTACATTTTAAGTATAACAATGATCACATTCATCACAGAGAGTTTGTACCTGTACCTGATGTCACTTGATGCTTTTTTCCTGTTCCCCTGCCTTCCCTTCAACCTCTCTTCCCCTCCTCATTTACCAAAGCTTTGTTTCCAGGTTTTACTTCTGTTCTCTCTTTTTAAAAGAACTTTTCTCTTCTTTCCTTTTCCCCTTCTTTGTTCCCCTCCCCGTTTGAACATTTTCTTTCTATTTTAAATTACCTATTTTACATTTTGTTTGTTATTTACACTTTCAGTTTCTCACACCAGAGGAACAATATAGTATTTACACATGTGTGTGTGATTTATTTCACTCATGGGTACAGTTTCAGGGTGCATTCATTTACCAGGAAATGTGTCAAGCTTATCCCTCTTTATAAAATGTCTTAAATTTAAAACATAAATTTGTAACTTACTAGCTGTTGGTTCTCTTGTCTATTTTTGTCCATCTATGCTATTATTTCTTAGATTCAAATTAGAATGATAAATTTAAACTAGAATCATTGAAATGCAGATAAATGACATAAAAATTCAAGGTTATGATTTTATCTTTGGAGAAAATCACTGGATTTTTAAAAAAATACAAAATGATCTTGGAATTTCTTGATTGCTTGTCCTAAGACCTAGAAATCTAAAATTCATAAGTATGTTTCCATCCTTGTCTTCACCTGTAGCATTAGACCCTGTCTATATTCTGGGAGTGAGAAACAAAATTGTTAAAGATGAAATTTATTCCTTTGCATGTTCCCTGTCTCTATTCTGTGGGGAAGGAGAGAAAAGGAACCTAGCTGTCTCTCAAATAGTACCTGAGGCTCAGAGTTAACACCTTTCCCAGATAGCATTAGTGGCTAAGAAGAAACCTAGAAACAGGACAATCAGCCCAAAGTCTAGAAGTGTTAATTGTTGGGGAACCTTGCAGATAAATAGAAGATTTGGTGATTTGATCAGAACTTTATCCTGGATGAACATAATATCTACCATCGGTCATTTGACATCTGTATCTATATGACACTCTGCCAAACACTCAGAGTGTGTGGGAGATGCCTCGCCCCATCTCCATTTGCCAGCATTGGCGGGAATGTGCAGCATCAGATGGTGTTCAGGGACCTCAGCTCCTCTCAGCAATGTGAAAGGCCTACATGGGCCACTGCTGCCTGGGGCTGGCTGCAGAGATGTCCCTTCCTGCGCAGAGTTCGTTTCTCAGACTTCATGGTCACCAGTGTATGCTGGGTAGCAGCAAGCTCCTACTTTCTGCCCTGTTATTTTTAAATTATCCCTCCACTCTCTAGGATTCAGCAAAAACCTACTGTCTACCCCCTAAGCCATGCTTCTTTCCAGTGCCTCAATCTCAGAGGGAGGTTTGCCAGATGAAATAAAGGATATTTCATTAAATTTGAATTCCATGGAGATAAACAAGAGTAACTTTTTAAAAGTATGAGAGTCCCAAATAGTGCCTGGAGGAGGGTCCTCCCAAGTGAGAGCCTGAGTGGGGGAACCTGCTCTCACTGCAGATCACTTCCCTTTCATTCTGGAAACATGAAGAGACTCCAGTGTCTTCCCTGGGTCAAGGGAGTCCAGAGATTGATAACCTTGAAGGAGTGAGGAGAAAAGTACATTCCATTCTTTTTGAGGAATCTTCCAAATGGCAAAAAAATAAAACACTAGATAATCTGAATCCTAAGATATGCTCTGTTGTGTTTCTACAATTTTACCTGTCTCATAATAGCTTCTTGAGAATGCATGGAGATTATTGCTTGATAGTTGAGGAAATTCGTATGGCAAAGAGCGGACTTGGTGCTAAGTAGTGGAGACAGGATCTAAATCTAGAGCCTGTGGAATTTTGGGCTTAATACAAAGTGATTTGTTGAAGCAGAGCTCATTTGAAACTGAAAACTTTAAATGAATTTGAACCAAATTCATTTAAAGTAATTAAATTAAACTTCAGAAAGTGCACTCTTTTGGCCACACACTTAAAAAGAGCAACTTGGATGGGAGGCTAGATGATTGAAATAGACAGTTTATAACTTGAAAGAGCCTATGAATTGTTACTTTTAGTTTGTTCTTAGCATCCCAATTTGAGAAATGTCAGGACATATTTAGTTAATATATTCAGAGAGGGTGATCAGAAATAGCCTTGTAACAAGAATGAGGATACAAGTGATTTACCTGGGTGGTGACTCTGGGGGGCCCTGGTAGACCACTGGGAATTTGAGAGTGGGAAGGGAAGAAAGCCAATGAGCCAGTAGGGGATGGTGGGTAACCTGCAGGTTATTGCTTTAAACAACTTGGGTTTGCTGGGACCTCAGAAAAACTGCAACACTCATCTTCAAGTTGTTCCACTCAAAGAGTGAGGGTGCTGGGGTATCTGTCCAACCCCTCCAGTCGTTGGTAAGTGAGGTAGCCAGTCTCTTGCAGACTCTCTGATCTGCCTAGCATGTTGGCTAATCCTACTCCTTACCAGAATACCTGAATGTCAAAGGAATATGGTAGAGATAGGCATCAATGGCTTTAGCAACACACCACTTAAGACTCATTCTTTTTTTTTCAATTTTAAAGATAGTAAAATACAACAAAACAAGACAGAACAAAGCCCATCAAGACAATGCAATGGAATTGGTATAGAACTTCCGAGCAGGATACTGGGATAACAATAATAGGTACCATAGAGTATCTTGTTATCTTCACAATAGTTGTCCATTCAATCAGGTATAGCACAGTCAAGCCAAAAACAGAACACTATCAAATCAATTGAAAGAGAATATTGAACAGAGCAAAACAATCAGAACAAAGCAAAACAGTGAAAACAATATTGGCCTTCAAAGACAAGATAGAAGAAAATCCCCCATATTTGCAATATTGCATATTGTCATCCTCCCAAGAGATGCTCAGACCTCTGGCCCCAGATCAGTGTAATCAACCAAATAATACAAGCATTTAGTTGCTTTATGTGCCTTAGTTGCTGTCAACTCTGGCTGACCTTAAAACCATCCAGTTGTTAATGGGGGGTCAGGAGGATGGAATGTTTGATTCTTAGCCTAAGCACCAGTAGGCTCATGGGAGATGCTGACTGGTTCTCTCCCTGGTGTACCCACAGCTTACGCTGCTTACCAGGAACGGTGGCTCATTGCTTTTTTGGTTGGTTCCCCTAAATCCAGCATGACTGATTCTTGGGAGATGCTGATTGTTCTGTCCCTGATGTGCCCATGGCTCTTTTTTTTTTAATTTAAAGAGAAAAAAAATGTAAAGGGTAGAGATAATACAGAATTAAAAAAAAAAAAAGAAAAATATAAACAGTAAGAAACCACTAGCTGATAAATTACATATTGTCCTCTTAGAAATAGTTGTTCAAGTTACAAAATTAAAGCATACAAAATAGATATACAAACAGTGAGACTGCAAACAGTTATGCATGCATGAGTCTCTACATGTATTTCTATTCTTTCTGTATTAGAGGGAAAAACAAAACCTAGCAAGACAAAACAAAACAAATTCCTATAAAAACATGAAACCAAAAAGTCACATAAAACCACAGTGCAAGGTGATCTACAATGATTACTGTGTTGTTTCTTATTATTTTCAATAGAATTGTCTATATCATAATTGAATATTAATAATTGAATATAGTGGTATAATTGAATATAACAGTACATAACAATATTAGTAAAAATAAAACATTGTAGACAGTGTAAAACTTCAAAGACAGGTAATAATCAAACTAGAGTGGATATTCTAGTGGATCTTGTCATCTTAAGTGCAGTTGCCTATGCTCTCAGACTTGATACTATCAATCATAACAGCTTTGAATAAAATCTATCAATACAAAACAGCAATCTAACAAACCAGATTCGATTACGATCAGTCATGGTAAAACAGTGTAGGTTATACAGAGCTTTAGATTAAGTTAATAGGAAATTAAGGATGATTACTGTACAATATCCTGTTATTTTTGGGATAATTGTGTCCTCAAATCTAGTACAGGTAGAATGACTGGAACAGAATATAATACATCTAAGCAGAGTGGTGTGAGTAATGTGGGTTTTAAATCCTGGTGCACTATTAATAATGTAGTGTATCAAGGCCATCTATGTTAGAGATTCTAGCCATCCTTCTCTGCCTCATTTCTGCTATGCTATTTTTCTGCCTTTGTCTACTTTTCTCCTTCATTCTACTGCCTGGCCCATTCATTGAGGCCTTTCTGCCTCTGTTCCTAAAATCCTGGTTATTTTTCCCCTCTCTCTAGAATGTCCTTTAGTATTCTCTGTAGGGTTGGATTGGTGGTCACAAACTCCCCCAGTTCCTCTTTGTTGTGGAAGCATCTTGTTTCTCCATTAATTTCTAGTGACAGCTTTGCTGGGTACATCAATCTGGGCTGGAGGTTAGATTCAGGGCTTGGAATACTTCACTCCAATCTCTTTTTGATCTGATGGTCTGTGTCGAGAAGTCTGCCATGATCTCAATGGGTTTTCCTTTATAGGTAATCTGTTTCTTTTCTCTGATGGCTTTTAATATTCTGTTTTTATACATGAATTTCTGATATTTCGATCATTATACGTCTGGGTGTAGCTCTGTTTTGGTTGTAGGTGGCTGGAGTTCTGTATGCCTCACACAACCGAATGTCATTTTCTTTTCCCATGCTTGGGAAGTTTTCCTTAATTATTTCCATGAATAGCCTTTGCAATTTGCCTGTTTGATTCCTATTTCTTTGTTCACATTTCTTATTCTTAAATTATAGATTCTTTTGTTGTCTTCTAGCCTTTATATTGTTACTGCCTGTTTCCTTGTTTTTAAGAGATCTTTCCTTTCATGATCATGTATTGCAAACTTGTCTTCAAGTTTTGATAGTCTATCCTTAGTTTCTTTTATGCAATTTTGCCAGCAATGGAGTTTTTAATTTCCTGGGAGTTTCTTTGAATCTGCTTCATATATTCTATATTTTCTTTATATTCTTTATCGAATGTTTCTCTCCTTTTGTTTTGTGTTCCTCCCTTCTTCTGTCTATGTCTTCCTGAGAGATATTTAACATTTCTTTTATTACTCTACTCATAATTTGCTTTGCCTCATTTAATATTTCAGTTTTGAGCTTGTCTATAAGGTTCCAAAGATATCTCTTAATGTCTATTGAAGCCATGTCTGATGCTGCATGTTTGCCACCCTCAGTCTCCCTTGTTTTTCCCTCTCCTCAGATCAGTGCTCTCAGGGTTCTGGTCTGGGGGCCTCCTCTTGCCTCTCTTTGCTGTCATGGTCTCATCTTCCTCCACACAGGTGTACAGTGGAGATTTGGGACAGCTCATTGGGTCCCAGCCAGGGGCGTGACCCAGTCCAAGCAAATCCCACAAATCTGCTCTGGGGAGGGAGCAACCAACTGAAGTTACTGTTGCTCTCAGTTCAGGCTCTTCCTGCCTGATTCCAACATGTTGCCCATTTGGTTGCACCCTTCCCATTGTGGGGCGTCTCATTCCCAGCACTGACTGTGGATTAATGAATGTCCCTTCGCTGGCTCCACTCTCCATTGGTTTCACCAACCCCCGACTTCAGCATGGCTGTGGCTCCTGTGAGTGGTGGCGAGAAAGAGTTTGGGTGCCTCTGCCTGCTGGCGTGAATTTGCAAATTCAGGTTGTTGCAAACTTGGCAGGTCGCAGTGAAAACACTTTGTGCGGTAATTTTAGCTGTTCCAATTGTAGCCCCGAGACTGTGTGTTTGATGAGTTTTTTTACATTTTAATTTCTTCCTGTGTCAAGAGGATCCATCTCCCTCTGTCTGGGTCTCTCTGGGATGTTTTACTCTGGTATATGAATTGTTTCTCCTGGGAGGCTTTGTATTTTGTTGCTCACTAATTGGCCATCTTTAGCTCCTCCTGCCCATGGCTCTTGAGACCCATTCTAACAAATTGTCCCTTCTTCTTATTGGCCAGCATGTAACATTTGAAAGACAGACATTTACTTCCTAATTGATGGATCTGGCAGCATCTACCCAGAAAATTTTCTTGAAATGAAGTTCATGAATGAGGTGATAAAGATGTTCCAGATTGGGCCTGACAGAGTGCAGTTTGGAGTCATTTAGTACTCAGACTGAATTGAAAGCAAATTTATCCTGGGTCAGTACACCAGCATGGCAGAGCTGAAGGCAACTATTGATGACATGCAGCAAGGAGGAGGTGGCACCACAACTTGTGAGGCTTGAGTAACATGACTCAGGTCTTTGAAGATACTGCTTGAATCCACGAGCCTAGATATCTTACAGCCATCACTGATGATAGATCATCAGATCTGGTGGCCGAGGCTGCAGAAGCATTGAGGGGTGGTTTAGTCATCATTTGTGCTATTGGAGTAAGAGATGTGAACATTACTGAGCTTCAGGAAATAGCTAAAGGCAAGATTTTTTTGTATATAAGTTTGATTCCTTGAAGGTCATTCAACAAGACACATTACTGGATATTTGCTCTTCACAAAGTAAGCCTTTTTTTAAAACTCTAAGCTCTGTTTATCCCCAACCCTTTATCTCTTATATACATATCTAATCTATTTAAATAGGCTTCGCTCTCTACATGTGATTCACAGGTTGACGAGTGAACATTGAACACATTAAAAGTGCCAGTCTTCTAGAATAAATCAAACAAGTCAAATTTTATGTCTATCATATAGCTGTTTCTTATTTTGAGACTGGTTTGTGCTGAGTTATAGAAAGTATACTTCATTGACCTCTTCCATTCTCTTTTAAAATGATTTTCATGTTATGTAAATGCCACCCCACTCTGCCCTTGGGTACTTGTAATTAATTGGGTTTGGCATCTGAATGAATGTTGTGTTCTGTTCTTTTCTTCTCCAGCATGGAAGAATGGGAAAGCTGACATTATCTTCCTGATAGATGGTTTGGAATCCATCTCCTCAAAAGACTTTGAAAAGATGAAGGAATTCATGGAGAGAATGGTGAACCAATCTAATATGGGTGCTGTTGAAATTCAAATTGGCCTTTTGCAATTCAGCTCAACTCCTCAGGAAGAATTCAAGATCAATCAATACTCCTCAAAAGAGGCCATTTGCAGTGCCATCTTTGATATGCAGCAAATGAATGATGACACCCACACTGGGAAGACCTTGTATTTCACTCTGCCTTTCTTTGACAGTTCCAGCCCAGGGACACCATGTGTTCACCAACATTTGAATGTGATCACTAATGTGGTCTCCCAAGATAGTGTAGCCAAACCAGCTAAGACCCTCAGGGACAGAAACATACTTGTTTTTGCTATTGGGGATGGAGAAGCTAAACAATCTCAGGTTTTGGAGATTACTTATGATCAGAACAAAGTATACTATGAATTTGAGTCCCTGTAGAACCTAGAGAAGGAAATTCTTTATGAGGTCTGTAGTCCACAAGGTGAGTGACTATTTGGTCCACAAGCCATCATACATATGAGGGACTCTGTCTTAGTTACTTAGTTACTTTTCTTATTGCTGAGACAAAATACCTGACACTCAAAGTTCAAAGAGAAAAGGTTTATTTAGCTCATAGTTTATAAAGATTTCAGTCCATAATCAGATCACCCCAGGGCAGGGTGGCACATGGCAGAGGGCAACAGTTCATGACAGTGAAAGGCAGCAAAAGCAAACAAGCAACCTTAGCATCATCTTTCTGCCCCTTTTATACTCTATCCAGGCTGCTGGGATTAAGGCAGTGTCAAATCAGTTGGCGAGCTGATCACACACCATTAATCCCAGCATCACACACTCTTGACCCAGCCACCTTTGAAAAGACCCAATGACTATATGAAGCTTTGGGGGGGGGACATCTGGACACAGACCATAACAGGCTCTGATCTTTCTTGTTGGGCAAAGAGGGGGTGAGAAGGCTACTCTATCGGGTCTGAACTAATGCCATGGTTCATCTTCCCTGGGGATTCTAACCATTTCCATGGCTGTGACCAATCTGATGTCTACAGCCTGAAACTTTCTGATTTTGTCTCCATCATTCCATGCAATTCTTTCCTTTATTCTTCATAGCACAGATAATACCGGATTGGAATATGTAAGCACAACTTACTGAAAGCTTAGGGATAGCAAAAGGGAAACAGAATCAAAGAACAATATCACTTTGACAGTCTTTCTTATGAAATAGAACACATTGTGCTTTCTATGAGCTTCTCTCTCAGCTTTGCTGGCAATTTACTTCCAAGTGACCAAAGTCATCCTTAATCCTTTTTTTCCCTCAAACTTTGCTCCAAACCAAGAAGTCTCAGAGACAGGTTGTTCCTCTCTCTGCAAGCTTAGATTTACCCTTCTGCTCTTCTTTCTTCAGGTCTTGTCTTTTGGAGGTGTTGGATCCAGACTATGTCTTTATGGAAGGTTTTTACCTTCTACCCACAAAGGGTGAGGTAGACAGCAAGCTGCATTGTTATCAGAATAGATAACTTTTACATGCTGTTAAATGATGCATTTCTGATTTATCAGAGACTGTTCTAAGGGTTTCTTATGTTAACCCCTTTTTTTTTAAATACAGTGAGTCCCTTATGAATGAGTTCCATCTGGGAGAACGTTTGTAAGTTAGATTCATTCATAACTCTGATTCATTCATAAGTCAAAAGTGAGTCTCACACTTTTGACACAAATATACTACAATGTAATACATAAAAAACCAAACACACACACTGTACAGTAAACACACAGCAACACAACTGTGACAGTGTCTGGCAGACGTGGGCTATTTCTGAGATTTGTTCACATCTATGAATGTTCATAATGCAAGGTCTGTCTCTATCTGTGAAAGTTTACAAGTTGAATATTCCTAAATTGGGGACTTACTGTACTGGGGATTGAATTCTGGGCACTCAACTGTATTACTTGACTGTATTATCAGAACTTTCTCTCCACTTGTTTTCTGTTTTTATTATTTTTATTATTATCATTTTGATGGTAACCATCTTAGTGGCTATGAGGTGGTATTCTGTTGTTACTTATGATTTTTCATTTTTCCTTTTATTTCTAGTGCTATTAATTTTACAAAATATTTGGTTTCAATGTGTATAATACATGGCAGTATTTTGGTTCATGAACTTAATTTATTCTACAGTTTTGAAAAGGGCAGCCACATTTGTGCATGTGCAGGAAAGATAACTGTAGTCATGCTTATTACCTGTTGCAGTGTTTGCCAACAAAAACGAAATTTTGCTAAATACTTCTGTTTTCAAACCAAATTATTTGCAAACAAAAGTGCTCATGAATTGAGGCACTACGGTATTATTACTATATTTCAATCACATCCATCCTCCCATTACCGTTCCTTACACCTCTCTTTCTAGCCTACTTATTTGCTTCCTTTTGTCTAATAATGTCTCCTTTCTACTTTCATGTCATCTTTTTTAGATTTCACATATTTGGGAGGATACATTGTATTTGTCTGCATCTGGTTTATTTTGTTGATCTTGTACTCTTTTTTTTAAAAAAAATTTTATTTAAAGGGATAAAACAGAAAAAGGAGAGAAATATTACAGAACTTAAAAAAAACAGTAAGAAATCACTAGCTGATAAATTACATATTGCTCTTTTAGAAATAGCTGTTCAAGTTACAAAATTAAAGCACACAAAATGGACACTCAAGCAGTGAGACTGCAAACAGATCTGTTCAACAATCAAATAAGAACTAAGAAATATGGGTAACAATCCTGCACTCATAAATATACATGCAGTTATATCTTTTATAGCACTTCCTATTTTCTCTTTTTTATAATAGCAATTATACATTTTTTTATTTAAAGAGAAAAAAAACAGGAAAAAGGTAGAAATATTACAGAATTTCAAGAAAAGAAGATAAACAGTAAGAAATCAATAGTTGATACATTACATATTGTTCTTTTAGAAATAGTTATTCAAGTTACAGAATTAAAGCACACAAAGTGGACACTAAAGCAGTGAGAGTGCAAACAGATCTATTCAACAATCCAACAAGAACCTAGAAATATGAACAGAAGTAGAAATACTATATGGTCCAGCAATGCTAGTTTTGGGTCCACAGCCACAGAGTATAAGATTAGGATGTTGAAGAGATACCTGAATTCTTGTGCTCATTGCAGGAGCAAGGTAACGAATCAACTCAAGTGACCATCAGCAGATGATGGATAAGGACAAGAATATATGTACAATGGAGGACCTCTAGCCTTAAAAAGTAAGGAAATCCTGTTATTTTTAATAATATGAATGAACTGGGAAGATATAGATAATGAAATAAATCAATCACAGGAAGACAAACACCTCCTGTCACTTATTTGTGAAGCCTAAAAAGTCAAATTCATTAAAGCACAGGATAAATGGTAATTACTAGAGACAGTGGGAGAGGGAAGAAAATGGTCAAAGGATGTAAAATTACAATTAAGAAGAACAAATCCAAAGGACCCAGTGTACATCATGATGACTGTAGTTAATAACACATTGCATACTTGAAAATTACTGACAGTTTGTTCTTACTACAAAAGCTGATAAGTTTATAAGGTACTGTAGATGTCAGTTAGCTCTATTCAGCCATCTACAAGGTTATGCATATGAAAATATATTGTACAGCATTCAGATATATATAATTTTTACTTTAAAAGTAAAATAGTCTTTTTTTTAACTATGTCAGGGTTAAAAAATAAAAGTAAATCTTGAAATGAGACAAAAATACCTAAGTTTCAGAAATATTAAGTGTACGATCGATGACAAAACCAGAATCCACCCACATTTTCTAAATCTCAATTCCATTATCCTTGTTTAACTAAATAAAATGCTTCAACAGAAATATTTGCTGCTTCTCCAGGCAGGCAGCAGCCCCAGAGCAAGCCCTAAACATATCCCAGGAGCCAAAGGGCCTCTCGGAGCCAGGGTCAGAGCCCTATTTCCTCTTCGCCCGCCTGCTTCCTGGAAGATGGCCCGTGCCAGCAGGTGGTCCAGGTGCTGGTCAGCGAGGTGGCCAAGAAGGAGCTGCTACCCCAGAGCCCCAACTGGACAGGGAAAGAGCACCCCAGGACCTACCAGAACCTGGCGAAGTATTATAGATACCTAGCACCTGATCACTTACCACAAATATGTCATCGACTAGGACCTCTTCTTGAACAAGAAACTCTTCAAAATATTCTTAGAGTACAGACTTTATTAGGAGCTGGAAGACAGTGCTTGCTACTCACAAACACTGCAAGTGTGTTGTGTGGAAAGGCTCTGCCCTGGATGCGTTGCACTGTGGCAGACCACCCAAGTCACCAGTCAACTACCGTAGCCCACCCAGCACTGCAGATTCTCTGTCTCAAGGAGGC
This sequence comes from Hydrochoerus hydrochaeris, assembly GCA_004027455.1. NCBI lineage: Eukaryota > Metazoa > Chordata > Mammalia > Rodentia > Hydrochaeridae > Hydrochoerus > Hydrochoerus hydrochaeris. The sequence goes on along the minus strand of PVLA01007164.1, from coordinate 917 downwards.
CAAATGGGAAGTACAGACTTGAGAGACTTGTTCCAAAGGCAATGTATCAGCACGTGAAGATGCATAATCGAATTCCTAGATACTTGTCATCTGTGATTTGTGTAACTTTTAATCGAACTGGTAGACGGGTATTTACTGTTTCTGATGACTGCCTCATGAAGATCTGGGCAACAGATGATGGGAAATTATCAGCTATTTTAAGAGAACCTGTTGCTAAAATACCAGACATGGCTGTAAGCTATGAGAATATCATGATTGCAGCTGGAACTGTGATTAAATGATTCTAGTCTGGTGTGTTCACACCTTTGCAACTTTGGCTGTTCTTCGGGGGCCACATTGCACCTGTTACATCTCTACAGTTCTCACCGCTGTGCAGTAGCTCAAAGAGCTATCTATCTTCTACTGGGGCAGATGGAACTATTTGTTTTTGGCTGTGGGATGCTGGGACACTTAAAATAAACCCAGAACCTACAAAATTTACAGAGCCCCCTCAACCTGGTGTGCAAATGATCCGTCCTCCCTTTAGTGCTGGTGGAATGTTTCTGGCCGTAGGAAGCACAGATCACATTATTAGAATTTAATTTTTTGGATCAGGTCAGCCAGAAAAAATATCAGAATTAGAGTTTCACAATGATAAAGTTGATAGTATCCAGTTCTCCAACACTAGTAGCAGGTTTGGAAGTGACAGTTGAGATGGGACAGCATGCATTTGGCAAGTTAAATGAAGAGAATGGAATAACATTTTGTTGGATATGGCTACTCCTCCAGCTGGCCAAACTGTTCAAGGAGTAGAAGATAAAATCATGAAAATAACAGTAACAATGGTAACTTGGGATCGACAGGACAATAATTTTATAACTGCAATCAATCACATGACTCTGAAAGTTTGGAATTCTTACACTCATCATGACTTATGG